>JAHZMU010002199.1:0-10948 GCA_027743725.1 Rambutsinella grinnellia | reverse complement strand
GAGACGACTCCCGGATGAAAGAATTTATGCTTAAGCTATACAAAATCCCTTCAGAAAGGAACGAGGTAATAAATGCGTTAGCAGAAAAGTCTCTAGCAAGTTGCAAAACACGCGATTACCGGACTAGTTTTCAGTCATAACAATTTTCAGTTTTTTTCTTCTCCGTATGGGCAATTCAATATTAGCAAAGGCCAAACCGAGAACATTTTTGGAATTCACAAAAAAATCATCCCTCATCGTAAATTATATTTTTGGAAGAATATATTTCTACTTAGGTACGAATATGCACCCTGCAGCATTCCTTTCTTGTACTTACGACAGTACTTTTGTACTTCACAGTCACACCAGACAAAACAGAAAGGTTTGTGAAGGAAAGTGGAGAAGAATTAATAACGAGAAAAAATGTATTTTACGATTATGGCTATGACTAAATGACCTCCTCTGAAAAAAAAATCATGCAATACACAACTAAAAACATATAATGACTTGTCTGTCCGCCTATTTAGTTCTTTTTAAAAGACAAAAAAAATCAGGTTCCAAATTCCACGAAAGTCACAACACCTAACAGCTTAATGTTTAAGCTATAGTACCAATTTCGCAGGTATTTATTCTTCCAACACGGTTTATGATCTACTCTATATCATCATAGTGTGATCATATCAGCGCCTAACTCTTCTTCAGAGTACCATACTTGCTAAAATCTCAACCAAACCATACCATCCTCCCAGCTTAAGACTGTCGACAACGCCGAATTTGTAATCATCATTATCACAGACTGGCCAGATCACTTTCTGGCTACATCCGTGTACATTAACATAAATTAAGAAAATGGATAATGTGGTAAATAATGTAAATGAACAAGTATGAGCCGCTCTTTTCAGTGTGAATGAATGATCAATTCATAAGGCTTTTATCACTACATAATGCCAAGATTTTTTCTTGTGTCACTCTCTCTCTCATGGACAATATGAACTTCAAAGTTGGAGGACGATTTACCGGCGTCACTGTATAAACGTCGGGCTTGTAAGAATTTTTGTGCTAATCGTTTTTATGACTCTTGAATGTTATTACTTCTAACATAGTATTTAAAGAGTTGTAATCTTTTTTTTGGTGCTAAAGATTTGTGAAGGTAGAACCTATTTGACTTTGGAAAGATTCTTTAAAGTATATAATTTATATGTTGATATAATTAAAATTGCAGAAAAAAATTTGTGTGCATTTTTATGTAAAATATTGTTTACGAAATGGCAACTAGAGTAGAATAGTAAAACCTTTGTTTCCCCTTTTTCGCTATATCGTAACATCGTAAGTGCTAAAAAGCCTGTCTCATTTCTCATCTGTGAAAAAATGCCCATAAAATGTTACCTTGCTCACTTTATATTCAAATAACCCAAGGCCATTTCTGAAAAAAAGATCTTGCAGAAAAGTGCAGATGAAAAAGAAGAGGATGAATCTCTTGCTGACTTTTATATCCATCTCGCTCCCCATCAACCCATCCCATACTGACTACCTTTTGCCAAATCATATCGTATCAATGATGAGAATGAAATTTTGAAAGACCATACATGGAAAACCTGGTTTATGACCAAATGGCGATGATATGCATATCCAAGTAGAAAACTCTATGACTATTTATATTCTACTTTGCCAAAATGATAGGATATGCGAAATGAGCTTTCCACTATAAAAATATGGTCAAGTCATAAAAAGAGTGGAACAGTCAGCGCAAGCAAACAAAGTAACAAAAATATTTCTCCTTTCTCTTTCTCTCTCTCGCAAACAAACTGTGTCCACAAAAAGGCCACCGCATCACTCACAGAGTCAACCACATTGCCACACATCATTCCACACTGGCGTGACAGCGCATAAGCAAACTTGATAAGTGCAGAGAAAAATATCTCTCGTACGATTGTGACTTTAGCCTCACCCATTAAAGTGTGTTTTCTCTACAGATTCAAAAATATAATAGCTCCTTTCACATCATTAAACGAAAAGTTGTCCAGTCTTTTATAGAAAGAATGTTGTGGGGTTGAAGAAACTTAAACTGAACTATCATTACCTCCCATACTAGTGACGAGATGTCAGTCTTGATGGGATTGGGGAAAGGACAAATGGATAAAAGAATGTGTAATTGGCAGAATCACTTAAAGTCTGTAACAATCATACTGAACCATCATTACCTCCCATACTAGTGACGAGATGTCAGTCTTGATGGGATTGGGGAAAGGACAAATGGATAAAAGAATGTGTAATTGGCAGAATCACTTAAAGTTTGTAACAATCATGCAGGTATGCGGTACTATCTCTACGAAACAGCTTGATACACGATATGAGAGAAACCTGTTGATGTTTATATTATCGATTTTTGGAAGATGTGGATCATTTGGGTGTTATTGCGAGATAAGAGTAAGCTCTTTTTTTTGATAAGGTCCAACATGTACTCTCGGATGTTAAAATATAATGAGTCACTAGTCATAATATGTCAAACGACTTAGTAAATGCAAAACATTACCCTTTTCTCTGTGACATACAAAAGGACACATAATTATGCCAGTAGGGAATTCAATTGAGATTAACTCGTTTCATTGAAACTTCAGAAACTACCTAAACATCACAGAAATCAGTATTGATCGTATATTTTATGAGTAAAAAATTACGTATTAATGTTACACCTCAACCTTTCCACTTCATTATGATGGAGTATGGCCAACCGGAATAGAGGTGAATGGTACCTGTTTTCTCATAACCTTTGCGAATGCACTGCATTAAAAAAACAACATTAAAATGCATCTTGGGTTTGATGAACATCAGTCATATTAAGCAGTTTAACTATAACATAAAAGGTAACTTCATCTAAGGTAACCGGTAGCAGAATGACCATATTCAATCCATCATAATCGTATGGATGAAATAATAAGAACCGGATAGTGCAGATGAATTGAGCAAAGTCCATAACTTTTATTGAAAGGAGGAGTGAGGTGTGTAGTATGGGATGCGGCATTGAAAGAGGGATGAAATCAAAATTGTTTTTTTTTGTTCTTTTGCAAATCGGAATGAAAATTTTTGCCATTAAGTATCCACTTGATTCTCTTGGGTAAATGAGATGATTTCATGAGTAGTCCTTTGTATAGTGTAGTCATTGTAGTATTTTTCCTCCGTAACCAGACAGAACCAGAATTTAATAGTGGAATTAGGAATGTTGGATCAAGAAATGGAAAAAAATTGGTTGGGCCAAAGTTGTGTATGAGAGAGAAGTGTTGATGATGACGATGCACAAGAAAGAACACATTCTACTTTTTTCTCTTCTCTCCTGCCCATTTATATTATATTTCATTTTTATAAGGAGAGGGTTTTTGTGGTCACACTAGAGAGCATGTTTTCAAGAGAGTAAAGTGAAGAAGCCAAAGAGCAAACCGGCTTGGCTTGCTTTTCGGCTCCTGCCTGTCGTCCTCTCCTCCTTTTTCTTGACTTTGTTTGGCGAAAAAAGTGTGTGCTCAGAATATGAAGGAAGATGAAGAATATATGCAGTGAAGGGTTTAAAATAATAGTATGAAAGTACATTCCCTAACGAACATTTTTGCACAAGTCATTATTTCACTATTATGACTGACCATTACCTAAAATGCTAGAAACAATCGAGGGTATTAGATGCGCTTCAAACCAGACTTGGTTAATTTAACAAGACAAGTGCCGAGCACACAGACGAGTCAAGTGGGTAAATAAAGTTACTAAAGTAATCTAATTAAAATGATGTGGTGATATTCATTCGTTCATCTTTATAGCTTCCCGTTTACTATACACTCAGGTTCAAATAACTCAGGCTAAATGCATTTTACTAATTCCTTTCAACGACTTAAGTAAACTTTACTATGAAAGAAAAGGTATAATCCGTGTAATTGCAAACATCAGATCACCGCAAACTTTTTGCAGCACGTAGCGTTAAATGAATACCATTGGGGTACATTTATAGTTCCTCTTCTTCGACCCGAGCAAAAAAACGGCAAGAAAGGGTTTTGGAGTGAAGCATGGAAAACGTCAAACGTAAATAAAGGTGTAAAATAAAAGAAGATAAACTTTGAGCTGAAAAATGTACATTTATAGTTCCTCTTCTTCGACCCGAGCAAAAAAACGGCAAGAAAGGGTTTTGGAGTGAAGCATGGAAAACGTCAAACGTAAATAAAGGTGTAAAATAAAAGAAGATAAACTTTTGAAATAAAAAATCACACATCCTCAGTCTGTCTGTTGTTGATTCGCACTTCCCTTTCTGTGTGTGGAGAGCTAATAAAAATTACTTTGAAGTAGAAATGGAACTGATTCATTTATCTCCCTTTCTTTCCGCTGAATTATGCTTGTTACTTTTCATTTTTTCCTAGTCCACATGATAATCCATCTTTTATTGTATTACACATTTTCTCCCTTATAAATATTTTGCACAGATGTGATTCGATTACAATTATTGCACTTTGTGCCAGAGCACCCAGAACAGAACCACTTTTTCTGGTTTTTCCATCCAATATTTTCCCTTTTCCAATTTACACAACTATATAAAACTCAAAAAGGATAAATCTTTAAGAGAAAATTTAAGCGAAAAACGTAGAAGAAGAGAGGAGATGAGCAGTAAAATTTGCTCTTCTCAGAATCGGATTGCATGATGTGTGATTTCTCGGGTAGAAAAATATTTTTGTATAAAAAAATGCTCATCCTACTATTATTTCAATTTCAATAAACTTTTTGTTCGACATGATGTGCATATATCATGTACCTTGTTTTTCATTTTTAACAATAATTATCAGTTAGCATCTATAGTGTTACACTAAAAGCTTGTAGCTTTTAGGCTGTACTCCTCCACTAGGATGGAGTAGTTTTAGGATTACGATTGGGTTTACTACAATGGGCGTATTTTTTACTGCGTAACACCACATTACAAAATCCATTTCCCTACATATTTCCCTTTTATGAGATGGCGGTGTGATTAAGTTACTATCGAATTCAAATATAATTTGTAAAAGATCAGAATTTTCTTACGCTTCTGTCAATTTTCACAGCTTTTTAGAGCAAGAGAAGAAAGTAGTAGTCGACTTGTGATTGCAAAATATCTGGGGATAGGCATGAGCCGTTAAAATATCAAAGTTTTATGACTTTTGATGACTTATCATGACATTCAGATCGATTCTGAATTTCCAATCAGTCTTATCATGGATAGACATCGCTGGAGAAATTGCAAATGGCGAAAATTACAACCCATTTTTATTGAATTCTTTTAAGCCATATAATTTGTCTTTGGTGAAGATGCCAATTTAAAAATACATAAATGCATACCTTGTTTTTAACAAATCTAGTGCAACTTTTACTATCGCGAAAACATGTTATTCGCGTATCATCTCGGAGTAAAAAAAATGATGATCTGATGACGATTCTCTACAATAATGCAGAGATCAATCATCCCGAAAACTACAAGTAGTAAAGTACTATTTGGAATGCATAAATCACGAAAAGATTTCATTATGCGAAGGTCATTTCAAGTACAACTAGGGAAAGGCGAGTCATGCCCCCATCCAAGATTTAAATTGCACTAGATAAAGAGCTATCAAAAAGAGACAAGTACGTAGATTGAATTCAACTGTATTATTCAATGATTACGCGGATATGGTAGTGCAGAGGTTGCATCAAGATAGGGGACGGTGAACCACTAAAACAGCTAAAAACCAGTTAAAATGTAATATAGCTTATAATGCCAGTAATGTCTAAGCATAAAAGTGGTAATGCCCACTAGAGAGCCGTAAAATGTTGAAGAAACCATACGTATAAAATTATAATTGCAAAGAATGAAAGGAGAAAAAGGAGTAGTCTGAGAAGAGTAGAATGCATAAGATTTAAGAACAGAATCTAAAGTCGAGGGTGATATTTTATAGTGTCTATACCCACCTGTTGATTTTGCGCTGCTCCCATCCCCAATGTCACTTTGCAAAGTGAGCTGTCCACCGGGCTCGCTTGGATTGAGATAACATGGCAATACACGATTCGTACAGAGTCCGCCATCATTTGAACGGCCTTCTCGAAATCATCTTCTTTCAAATCCTCTACTGTCTTGATCTCACCCGAAGCCAATTTAATCATGGAGCCTTTGCGGAAAGCGGTAATCAATGGCATTTGCTCAACTGGCCAAGGGCCAGTAGGTCCAGTGGCTAGTCTACGACCATTACCATTTATCACACCGAGCTCGACTGATGAGGTGGAGGAGGATGAGTCATTTCGCGCATTTAGGATCCTTCCATTCCTCCCCTGACCACTTGTTGCTGTCCCATTGTTCTCTTTGTTATTTACAGAACCAAAGAATTTGAAGTGAACTGCTGGGGATTTTGGTGTGGAGGGACCGCTGCTTCCATGTGAGGAAGGAGATGAAGATAATGGTGAGGAGGGAACGACAAGAAGTGGTTGAGCAGATGTTGACTGATAATGAGTACCAGTAGCTACTGCCGGTGTTCCGGTTCCAACACCTGAAACTGGACCCCCTGCAATTAAAATGAAATAGTATATGAAAGATGCGTAATAGAAAAAAATGAGTTATTGTTTATGCATTCGAAAAAGCCATTACTGTTTAAATTAATGCGTCATGTCATATTCATTCGAAGGTGGAGGAAAGCAAATAAAATAATGATAACGTACCGTTGGACGGCTTCTGGCTATTGATGATTTTGACTCAGGTACTTTGGAGAGTGAAGGGTGATGGTCTCTGAATAGTTATCCGAGTGTGGAGGTGGTGGAGGGAGTAACTCAGGTTTTCCTCCTCCATTTAAAGGACTGTGGGGCACGGCAAAGTTCCAATGAGCAGATCGTTTCTTTGGACTAGGTGGTAAGAACATGTGGTGCTGTTGTTGCGAATGGGTTACTAAATTATGGCTAGTATTTCCACTATTAGCTCGTTTTAAATCAGTCGACAAATTAGTAGGGCCGGAGAGATTGGATGAGTTGTGATGCCCTTGAGTATGCTGAGAATGAAGATGGTGATGTGGTGGAGGATGATGAGATGCATGACCGTTCATATAGGGACGATGATGCATTCCTCCTGAGTTCACATCATTTGCAAAAGAGATCGACTTGGCAGGCTTTTGAGGTTGCTCTTGCTGATGATTATGATGGTGATGGTGCCTTGAGAAATCTTCAGGAGACCTCGTCAACATTCTTTGTTTGTTTAGTGCTTCCTTAGCTTTGTTCCCATTTATGAGTTCCATCTCCATCAACTGATGCTTACGCTCACGATCTTGTTGACTCGCATCACCGGGCAAACCAGGATGTTCCATGTAAAGCTTTACTGATTTACTACTCATTTCTGGTGTAGCAGACGTGGCTGCAGAACCAGCATGACCTTTATGTGGTGAATTTGAATTTGGTGAAATTGTCAGACCCATGATGCCTCCACTTATACCAAGAGGTCCACCTTTAGAAACTCCACTTGGGACATCTCTTGAAAAGCGACCGGATTGGTTGTTTGCTCCACTAGAGTGGATGTGATTATGATTGTGACCGGTGTGATGAGGATGGAATCTGTCCCCTACGGCGGAAACAGACTCGATAAGTTTCGTATGAAGAGATGTGACAGACGTGGACTGTGGAGATCCAATAGATTGTAAAATATGTGGGCCTTGTTGTTGCTGCTGTTGAGATGTATGATAAGACCGGGATGGCGGTGACTGGGATGGGGAACGGAGCTCAGCTGCCGCAGAGCTGCGGAGTAGCTTCGAGTGAAACTCTAAGTATGAGTTGGGATGTTGATGAGGCGGAAAGTGGGAACCGAACAGACCTGGATACGGCAAGGAATGTCCAGCAGCTGCTGCCGCTGCTGCATAAAACGCAGCGTGATGAGCTGCTGCGGATGGTGGAGGGAATCCTGGAGGGTAAAGCCTTCCTCCGCTTGCGGCCGCGGCGGCTGCAGCAGCAACTGCAAGTTGGCTCAACTCACTCGCCCCATTCGGGGGATTCAGGCCTGGTAAATGTGGGGAATATGGAGGTCCAGCATTACCATTGCTATTTGGCGAGTGTGAGTTTGTCGACTTTGGCGATGCTGAAGCTCCCGGACTTGGAGATGAACATGGGATGGGAACTGATGAACGTGCAGAGTAACTACTCCCAGGACTTCCGTTGAAACCCGGCACTTCGCCACCATACATTGGGGAATGTGCATCCTTTCTTGGACTACTTTGCATATGCAGGTAATTAGGACTTGAACCTTTTCCTCCCAATGGGCTAGTGGAACGGCGAAGCCCATTTAAGCCATGATTGTGATTTTGATGCCGACTACTTTCTGGGGGAGGAATGGGATGAGCTGTTCCATTAAGAATTGACCTTTCTCTCCTCTTATCACTTACATTCCCCTCGGGTTTATTTGTCGAGAACTCACTGGTAAAGATGGGACGAGGAATTTCTGCGAGTCAACACGAAGTCGACTGTTATCCAGTCCTAAAGGCATTTGAGGAGATTTGTTGAGTGGAACTGTACTCGCGTTTAACGCTGTCGCTGAGATCATTTCTATCGATTTATAGTAGAACGCATGGATTAAAACAGGTTACTTCTCTCCCAAAAGTAGTACATTTACTCTCTCCTTATAAATTTTCTTCGGTATATCCTGTAAAAAAAAGTACAAAAATAGCTTTTACTTAAATGACCTGAACCCACTCATCTCTACAATTTCCAGTGAATTTAACATAACTCATCTTCAACTTAATAAATACTAGTTGCCATTCTCTAATTATATTTTTCGGTGAGCAGAAAAAAAAGATACGAATGATATCTGAGATTGAATCGGACATAGCGAGTGACCGTTGGCTATAGTGTTAGCAAAGTTAACCGGTAAAAAAATCCCACACGTTGCTCACTCTTCCATATCTTCCAAGAGGGGTTTGGCATTACCTAAGCTTTTTTTCTTCCACCGCTCTGATCATTACGAAAGATAATGAATAGTGACCAGAGTGAGGATAATCTTATGAGTTAGGTACTACATAGATTTCATTAAATCACTTAAAGAAACGAGCTTCCCACTCCTTTTGAGTGGAAGTAGACGAGGATGAATGAAACCATGTTATTAAATACCATTAGCTTTTATATTAAAAATACAAGCGAGTACGTGTCAGCAGCTTAATGACTTTGGCTCTGCACAATTTTTAACTGACAATTTGATAAACTGAGTCAGTTTTTAGTATTCAAAACAAGAGGTGAAATGGAACGAGTTGTAATAAAGCGTAGTAAAATGGGGGAAAACTCCATTTCATTGTCTATTTTTTCTTCTCTTATCAAATCTTATCATCTATTATTCTAAGTATTTGCATTTGCTCACATGCAACAGGTTAAAGAAAATTACTCATTTGCCATTTTCCAGTGGCGAAAGAAGTACATAACAAGGGACTTAAAGCGACATGGGAAGTTTCATATTTTTTCTTTAAAAAAAATCCTTATCAGTGCGATACGAGATATGCACGTAAGGTACAGAATATAATAATCTGTTAAGACAAGACAAGGTAATCAGGCAAGCATGAACATAAAACGTCAAACAAACAGGAGGAAAAAGTTGATAACAAGTTGAATGATTCCAGGCATATCGCTTTTTCTCTACATTTGGAACATAGAATATGTGCAGTCACTTAATTATGTGAACTAGTAAGAGTTTTCTGGGAGTGTTCCACCTCGCTGAGTACGACAGTAATAATGGTGAAAAATCACAACAAAAACCACACACATGCATTTTTTATCCACTATTTAATTTTGTGATGATGATAATGATTGTATTAAAAGCAGTGGCTTTTATAGTGTCTTTATTTCGTATAAGTTCAACCGTTTTTCTTTCTATGCCGAGGGGGTTCTCGGTTCTCACTTTTCAATACAAAATCTTCAACACCATCAACATCGCTTACGGGCTAGTGGTTTGTAGGGATTATGGATGGGTGATCAAATTTATTTCTCTTTTAAAAAATGAATTTGTTACGCAATCTTTAAACTTAATCTGGATAATCTGGTTAGAGGTAGTTAAAATTAAGTTAGAAAAAAGCACGGGAGCGAGCTTATCTCTTCAACAAAATAGTAAGTTTTCATTAAGATATTTTAAATAGCTTGAAATTTTTCTGAAATATCATTATGTAAGTGGTTTGAGAATGAATTGATGAATCCTTTCAAATAGTTTTCTATTTCTTGTATTGACATTTATAGCCATTAGTATGTGACTGAAAAGTTGTCCAGCCGGAAATGAAAAGCTCATTGAACTAACAATATGCACAAGCATGAAATTGCTTTCGCATGAATAATTACACAAAGTTGCATGCTTTCTACACATCTCATTGTGGTAATCTTATAAAGCCCGGAAAGTAAGCGATTTCCATAAGTTATTTTATATCCTTCTAATTCAGAAAGGGAAATATAATTTTACTTTTCCAGATTATTTAAGCGATCAACCAGCTCAATTAGAAAGTCCCCATCATTTAAAACCTCGACCTTTCTCTCATATGTCGCTTACTCCCATTTACTCCCGGACCACAAACCCTAAATACTTGTACACTTTATGACTATGTACATTCCTCGCATGCAAGTGATTTTCTGCATAATTACGTTTTCCCAAGTTTGCCGAATATTTCTTCATTTCCCTGAATTTGCAATTGGGTTGCATGTACCTGTCCACGGGTGCGGTTGTGATTAGCTCAGTCGGGGAAGAATGAAAACCTCAAAATCCGGCAGGGTTTATTAAAAGCTTGACTCATGCACATTTAATGCATCCACTTGCCACTTTCTGCTACGGAAACGAATCAAACATTTCCACTTTCGACTAGGGAGAGGCATGAAAACCTCATTCATACAAACATGTTTCACGTATCGTTCTTCATGAAAGGATTTTAACCGTTTCCAGAATAATCATCTAATGAAACTATAATGCAGGTAACAGACTAAACAAAACAGCAACTGGACT
>JAHZMU010002197.1:0-18831 GCA_027743725.1 Rambutsinella grinnellia | reverse complement strand
TGGGATGATTAATGGTGAGATGGTAAAATGAGATTTTTTGATTAAATTGAAATTCATTTTTATGTAGGCACATACTACACGGTGTTCCGTCACAGTCATGTTTTTCCCAGGAAAAAGGCTCACCCATTTTTCTTCTTGTTTGCTATCCCATTCATAGTGCAGTGGGCTCCAAGCGTTCCCCATCAGCAGGACCATTGTATGCAAGACATATTTACCAATTTGTTCAACTGCTCGAGCTGAATGAATACGAAGTAGGAAGTTAAAGGATTTAAATCCGGGAAGAATGCACACTGCAATCGCAAAAATCTAACAAGTTAGATGACTGCACAGGAAGAAGTATTTTTCTCTCCTTATAACTGACGACTCGGATATTTTAAATGGACAGGGATAATATATACTTTTATGGGAGGGGAGCTACTCTCACGCACAGCATTAAATGGAAATTTGTCTTCTTTCCACTACTGTGTGTGTGCTCTCCTGGTGAATATATGAAGCGGGGTTCGTGCCTCCCGTCTTCTTTCACTTCTGGTCACCTCCATTCTCTCTCTCTCACTGACTAGGAGGATCTACTATTAAGAAAAGAGGGCACTGGAGGATTTCCTCAAACAATCTTTTCTCTCCACACAAAGTGAAAAGGAAGAGCTTTCTTTTCAAGAAATTTCTCTTGTGGATATTACTTACAGCTCTGCTTTATTTTGCAGAGACGCAAAAGACCCAAACAGCAACTGTTCTCCTGGACCATTCATGATGATCATCATGATCGTCATCTCCCACCGAAGGGATTCCAGATTATTAAAGGACTTAAAGAGAAAAAAAGCGAATCCTTCTCACTTGCTCTCCTCACACTCATGAGCATGAAAAAGGGTTATATATTTTCTCCATTTATTTACGTTTTTTTCACGGAAAGGTTGAAATGCTCTGGAACTACGCTCGTGCTTAAATGTGATCCCTGCTTAACCAACAAAAATTCTTTCACGCCGCTTCCGTCTCTTTTATTTCATAAGTCTCCTTCAGTTGGTTGGAGAAGCGAGTTATTTGAATGTTTCAAATATTTTTTACACTTGCATTTCTCACATTTTTACATGTTATATACGGACCCTTTTATATTCAGCAGCAATTGTAGGACTCTCCAGTTGGAGAGGTCGAAGACACATCATGTGTCTGTTTAATAGGCGTAGGTATACGAAAGAGTAGAAAATATGCACATCAATCCATCACCTAAAAAGATGCATAAAAGAAACAGAGCAAAAGCTTAACTTTAAATTGCGAGGAAATTTTTTAATATAAAAAGACTTTCTTCTCTCTGGGCGCATCTTAAATGCTTCCTTGTCTAAAAATACTTTATAACTGCAGTGCACTTGATAGTTGTGATGATGGTGGCACCACCACCGCAAGAAAATAATGAATGTGCAGAAAATATTTTGTCTTCCCATTTCGGAATTTAGAGCTACCTATCTGCTGCTGGAGCTGGAGGAGCCAGGATTCACTTTTGGGGAGCTTCCCTCCCCAATAATATCGGTATTATGTTTTATGCTTCTGGCAGTACAGCCCAAAGTGTACATTTATCTTTATGGGCTTGTGCCCACGGAGGGAGAGGGAATTTTTACATGTAATATCGCTCTCTTTTTTTTTTCTTCCGAAATGAAATATTATATTTGGGTAGGACATTATTTACTATTGAGCTGGAGAAGCTTATACAATGCACTGGAAGAGATGATTTGGGCTGTTCGCTTTGACTTTGTTATGGCTTCTTTTGAAACAGAATGCAAGAGGATCGTTGCTCTTCTTTTAGGAAATATAGTTTAGTGAATACCACTATTTCTTATCAGAAAACTTTCCGTGCCTTCTTATGAATGTGGTGGAAAACAGGTTAAGTGCTCTACCCCTTCTTACCATCAAGGCTTAAGTTTCTCCTGCATTCGAAGATGAGTAAATGATGATGATATTGTTTTTTGAGAAGGCCGCCGCAGCCGCATTGCATCTCATCAGCTCAATGGAGATATTACGCGAGGTAAGTGAAAAAACATCTTTTTTACTTCTCTACCGAATTTATTCCCCTTTTCGGTGTGCTTTACTCGATTATAGTTGAAAATTGGAAGTATTAAGAGGGATGCAACGGTGCTCATAAGGTAGTCATTTCTTTATCGACCTCTTTTTATTCATAAACTGTACATTTTTCATTGTTTACGTTGTTTGTTTTCGGTGGTATTACAACCATGTGGAGGCTAAGTGCTCGCTGTGAGGTATATGACGCGTGCATGGAATAACTGAAGAGAGAAAAAACCAGTTGATATGTTGATATGATATGTAATGAAATAAAAATGAGTATTATCATGTGTTTCTTATAAAAAGGTGAGATTTGAAAGGGATGATGATATTGTTCAGTTGGGGTTAAACAATGAAGAAGTTTCTTGAGATGAAAGCGATTTGTATTATTTAAAACAATTCCTTGAGGGGAGGTAATACCGTTTTTCGTCATACTTAATTTCAGCCGAAAAAGTGAGCAAACAAAAATGGAATGTTTAAAGAAAAAAATAATATCTGCATTGCTTTAGGACCTTCTTTTATAACCGGAGAAAGAAATCTCCAGTGAGAGGTTATGACTTCTACAAAAGAAAATGCTTTGTCGGATAATTACTTTTGACATAATTATCAAAATTGTATTAAGCGGTTGCAGTCGGACTGAAGTAAAGCGCGGCATACAATTACATCTCTCTAATATGAATGGATAGTAAAAAAAGAAGCAATTTTTCCAATTTTGTCTGAAAACGCCTTCTCCATTCTTCCCAAAACTCCTCACGAGAGCAGGAGCAAAGCGAGACTGAATAGGTGGAGGAAAGCTAGAACAAGGTTTAGGGTAGCACTCGAAACCGCACCTCACACAGTCAAAATCATATCGGCTTTTCTAATACTGACAGCAAGTTCAGCTCTGCTCCTCGCTCGTTCACATTCAGTTGGGCAAGAGAGAAAGACATACGTTCTCCTTCACCGTCTCTTCTACAACTTGAAGAGATAGTAAAATTCAAGATTTTTTATTATGACAGGGAGACAGTCAACTCGCGTCTAAAACAAGGAGAGCACATAATCATCCTCGCTTTTTCACTCACATTCAAAATACGGAGCTAATATTCTATATCGTGTCTGTGAAGCGAGGCACGCATAAAAAGACGATTTTGGGAGACTTCCACCATCCCTCCATCCTTAAGTGGGTATCTCGTGCTCAACAACACATTTTTCTCATTCCAATAGAGAGAAAGAGCCCTCTCCACGCAGTTAGAAGAGGAGCACTTGCAAAGGATATTGCTCAGTGGTGCAGTCGTCCTCCACTTGTTCACTCCATTCACTGGTTCAGCAGAGCTTGCTCATCGGTTTCAACTCCTTTTTTGAAACACTCCAGAGCAAAAGAGGTTTGAACGGTGCAGCGCGACGGTGGCATACCTTAATATCAACTTGATCTTCTTTGTTGGTCCTTGTGTCCTCTTCATCATTCTCATTCCGGTGAGATCCTCATCATCATCTTACCTTTACTATATTTAGGCCTGTTTTCATGTTAAGTTGTGATTGGAGTGGAGGAGGGTGACAGTCAAGACCACGCCAACTGACTCAACTCACTTCTTCCGTATTCATCTCGTCGTCAACCAAGTTCAATCACTTCAGTTATATCAAGACTCCCGTTTATAGCTTGTCTGTGCGAGCAAAGTGAATTTTTATATAAAAATCAAAGTAAATAAGACATCTCTGGGAATTTAGTTCCGTTTTCATCATCACCTTTGCCCCCATCTTATAAAGTCATTTAATAAAGGAACACGCAACTGCCGTGCATGTCATCACCATCAGTCTTTTATGATGTGACTTGTGTTTGCAATTTCCAGATTTGATCCTTTCACAAAAAATACAAAAGAAATAAAAGGGGAAATAGGAGTAAAAGGAACTCATTTTTGAGGGGAAAGTAAAACTCGGAATTATAGCTTCTCTCTTTCTCCAGTCATTTCCATCTCTGGAGAAAAGGAAAGTGAATCTAGGAGTTTCGATATTATCAATAAACCTTTTCGAATAGATCATTTCGATTCGTCTTTACTGACCCATTTCGCAAAACTACAAAATATATTGTGTTTCATCAGCTCCTTCTTCATCATCATCTTCATCTGGTTTTATGAGTGAGCTCATCTGTCTTTCTCTCTCCCGGAGCTCGTCTGTCTTTGAGAGAAGCAAATAAGGTTATTTCGTAAATGCTCAAAGGAAAGAAGTAAAAAGAGATTCAGAGTGGATAACTTTTTTTGTGTTCGAAGGGAACGAGAAGAATATCAATAAAAAGGAAAAGATATATTAGGCACACACAAACACTTGTTTCGGATTCGCATATTTTTATGACTTTCATATGTGCGCTGTTGTCAGTTCCGGGTGTGAAGGAAAAGGAGGAAGAATACGGACACTTGGCTTTCCACAACTCTTACGCAATAAAAGTGCGATTTGCGAGTGAAAAATTCTGACTTTGCCGCTATCTCTTAATATATGTACATATTTTAAATAGTTGATTGCCATCGTCATCATCATCAGTAGATCGGAAACATTTTTCAGATTTTTTTTCCTAGTTGGTGCGGGTAAAAAAAAGGCTTCCGTATTTTCTCATCCTCTTGTGAAAAAATATTGTTTCGCAACAGCCCGGTCTGGTCATAAACGAATCGGATTGTTTTCCAGACGCATGTCATTACCACGATAGTACATTGTCCTAGTTTGAGTTGCATTTGGGAAGAAGAATGAAATTTTCTTGCAAATGATAATGATATGACTATGCTCGATCATGCCCATTATCATTACCATCATCAGGTTGTTGTTGTCGTTATAAAATAAATTAGAAGCGAGAGAGAAAGGGGATTCCTCTCTAGGAATTTTTTGGCAACATAAAGTCTGGGCTTCTTTGGTTCAATGGAACAAGAATGAGTGTAGACATGAGAGTGTTGATACGGCTGGTGCAGTGCAGTAGTGGCGATGCTGTGATCTGATGTGCTGATGATTCTCTCAAAAAACAATTGCTCTTGGCTTCTGTAATCACTTCTTCCCACGGTAGCTTGCGAGTACGGAACTGGGTTGTTTGGAAAGTCTGGGAGGAAATAGGGAAATTGTAAAGCGTTTTGACAAGAACAAAATATCCATTTTTATTGGAGAATTGGAAGAAGCTTTAGAAATAAATGGGATCACCCATGATCGTGATGATCACTCATTGGCAAATTTTATCTCGTTAAAAAGTTCTACTAAGAAAATGTGGTTGTTTGCGTGTAATTCTTCATGATCATTAAGAAGATTATAAAACTACATGCCAAATTGAAGGAAATAACTTGGGTCTGTGGGGATAACGAGCTTCTTGAGGAAAAAAGTAGGTATATGACTTTCACGCATGTGATTAGGCTTTAAAATTTGGCCTATTTTGAAAACCAATATTTACGAATGAATAGATAATGACATGATCAGTTTTATATCTGTGCGTAAAACGAAATTTTCCAATAACCTGTACTAACACCACTCTAGGGAAAACTGACAGTTGGGCAAGTATTTAAAAAGTGTTTTGCTCGCTCATTTTCACCCAAAGTGAATTTTCTACAAAACTTGTTTGTGAGTGATAAGAAACGTTCAGAAAAAAAGCCGGTTGATCGTCACATTTTTCTGCAAAGAAATAAGTTTTGACTGAAGTGAAAAAGAAACTTTTTTTGCTAATAAAAGACCGTTTTGAGGAGTATCGCGTTACTTGCCTCCATTTAGTTACGAGTGCCACTTTCAATTATAAATCACCCGTGTTTTCCAGTGACTGTGCAAAAAAAATCACGGTAAATAAGTGAAGAGGCAGAATTCATTTTTCATCCGTAAAGGAGATAGAATTTTACTGGATGTTTATGCCTTGGCTGTGTCTCTGTCGACAACATATCCTTCCAAAACAGGCAAAAGTGAAATAGACAGAAAGAGAGAAGTGAGCAGAAAGGATTTGAAACAGGTGTACCCCATATCCATTCCTTTCATACTTCTCCCGGTCTCCCGTGGATCGTTAACGGAACATTCTTAATATGGGAAAATATTAGTTTGGTCTCGAGTTTTTTATGCACTTGGTCTGTGAAAAGATCTGCAATAAAAATAGAGAGGGTGGATTATACTGTTGGTGGAATAGAGTGAAAAGAAAGACACTTTCTCTCCTGTCAATAAGACGATTATTATGATGATACGCTGAGATTATGATGAAGGTGAGGATAATGATCGAAAATCACGAAAGTGGAGAACGGCATCGGTATCATCCTCTGCAAATTGGGGAACCACTAAGGTGAGTAGTGAACTGAATGATGAGCACTAATAAAAAAGTTTTGAATGAGAAATTTACGGCTCTTCTTGCGAGTCTAAAGTTGGTCGTGGATTTTTATTACTATGTTTAGTTTGAGAATAGTGTGGCTCACAATGGTGACTTTTACATATAGGGAATTTGAATGTCTGTCTGGAGGCTAGACTCGATGTATAATTTTTGAATGAAGAGACGAAAGAAAAGTTTTTTACTCTAAGAGGTTTATTATGGATTCATCCATCCGGTTTTGATTTTACTTAAGCATATCAGTGAAAAATTAGAGATGAGTAGTATGAGTTCATCAGTTGATGAATCATGCATGGCGTGTGCGGGCTGTTAAACGTGTCTTGTCTAGAGATGCGTATGTGTGGGGAATGTGAAACTGTCTGGGTTCTGGTTGTGGGCTAGCTTTTGGCACAAAATGTGTACAAAAGAGGATTGAGCTCTTTCGTTGTTGTTGCCGGCAGTTCACGCAGTAATCGGGTAAATGAAATGACTAGAATGGAGTGAGTGTAATACCCCATTCTAGATGATAATAGGGCAGATATGGAATAGAAAGTAGGGAAATTGAAAGAAGGAAAGAAAAAGATAATTTTATATAAGAAAAGGCCGGATTGTGTGTAGGCTTTTCTAGAATCTAGAAATAATAGTGAATGGCAGATATTTGATAGATTTAAATTGAGATAAATTAAAAGATTGCTAGTTTAGCCAAAGTAGAAAAATGCACTAGTCCAAGGATGTAACGGTCTGGTCAAGCTTCAGCTGACAATAATTTTAACTTTGAAGTCAATGAAGTGCATATTTAACGTCGAGAATGTCGCAGAATGCACAAAAGTAATGAAAAGAGTAGTAGATTTCTTGTGTTTAATTAGGTTTTATAGCGTTGATTATTTGGCATTACATTTTTGGTTTTATGCAGCTAAATATTTAAGAATTTTAATTTTCATCTTGTTTTTCTTTTCGAATTTCTAATTCTTTCATTTCCAAATTGTTCACATATTATCCTCCCCCACCTCCACCTCATCATCATCATTCATTCCTTTCATTCTCGTGGTCACATCATTCCATCCGTCCATCTCCATTTCCCTTCGTTTTCCTCTTGAACAATACCGAAACTCTAACAATAATAAATCGGACAATCTCGTGTAATATCTCATTTTTCTCACCCACACTTTTCCCATTATTGTCCGCCTTCACAAAAGCCATAAAAGCTAATGTAATATAATTCATGTGTTCCTCTCTCTGTTCCTACTCACAGCTAAAAATATGGCATGAATAAAATTCTTTTCTCCAAGTTGCAAGATGATTTACTGGAATACATCATAAGCCTACAAGGAGATGATTTCTCTCTATAATTCAATAGAGAATTGAATAAAAAAATTTGATTACCATAAGGCATCAAACTATAATAGTGACCTTTTCACACTCCAACACATTGAGTATCGCTTTACTTCCAGTCTACGAATAGAACACTTAGCAATAATGAAACTGAAAACTCTTCTTATCATGTCCGTCAATCAACACCCCGAAAGAATTCCTTAAAGTGATGAATCATATTGAGAAACTTGAATGATTATGTCAATTGAAATTGAATATTTTGTAAAATATCAAAATTCTGAATGCAAACGATGCACTTTCTATTCTTGTGGTTGCAGCGGGATTCCAAGTAAACAAGAAGAGTGAAGGGCATGAAAAGCATGGTTGATTGAACTGATAAATATGCATCTGTACACGGAAAATATGCCTCTGAAATAGTGCTTTTTTATACAAAATGCATCTGTGATTTATTCATAGAGAAAAATCACTTCTTGGTGGCTGTCAAAAAAGACAAGATACTTTTGGGTTAGAGTCTAGAAGATTGAGAGCTCCACTCGATCATTTCCTTTTCTCTGGGTGGATGTCCAGCTGGATTGATGAGAGGTGGAAAAACACGGGCTTGCCAGAAGCCAAGTTCAGTGCAAGAAAACAAGCAAGTCTGACAGGGAATCTCTGCTGGAGAAGAGAAAAAAGAGGAATATTATAGAAAATACCTTAAGTGAGTCTAGAGACAAGTTTCATTCAATGAAAAAGTTTCCCTGCTTGGTTAACTTTGGTGAACTTGAGTCGTACAGGGAAAACTGTTAAAGTTGGAGGGCGAGATGGGATTTTTTCCCTCTAGTTGAGCTTTCGATTATGTTGTGGACGAAATAAAAAATAATGCTGTCACAACAATAAAGAAAATTCCTTGTCTCTCGTGTTACATTACATGTTCTTTAGCAAACGGATCAACAGGGATTTCCCTCCTTCCTCTGGAGGAAATCTCTGAGGTTCGTTGCATGAGCCATTTCTATCATGAGGAACTGCCGGGAAATAAAGTGCTCATTATGATGACATGCCAGTATAAACACGTCAAGAGTGGGAGGGTGCAATCACCTTTGTAATTTCACTTCCCTTTTATTGCCTACCTTCATATGGTTAATTAATGATTAAATTGCATCATTCAGCCAATTACCCAATGCTTAATTGAGTTTGCAGAGTTGCTCAAAGTGACATATCAATTGTGTGGGTTGCTGGTTTCCCGATATCGTTAAAAAGGAAGTTTATTATTAGGTTTGGGTTCCGCACAGTTTCCTTCTCAAATAAAATATTTACGCAAGTGATGTTACATCTTTAGATATGTTTGGAGTTCCGCTATCTTATTGTTGGAGAAGATACGACAGGAGAAAATATAAATTCATTTTGCATGTAGGAAATGAAAATGGAGAGATGAGAGATTTTTTAGATTTTTTAAAAGCATTGATGAAATGGGCGTCAACGCGGTTTCCTTTCATTCGCTATGTAAAATGGCTTCGTATGAAAATATGATTGTTGAGGAAAACATGTTGAATTTGTCCTTTGATGTCATTTCAATTTTCTACTAAATGATGTTCGTGATTTTTGTGAGAAGGAAGGCGAAGCGGTGACATTGGCGTGGAGATGAGGGCTTTAGAGAAAAACCAATTTGAACATTAATTTGGCACACATACGTGGCTTGTCTTGATTTGTTTCTTCGCATATTTTTTGACAAAAAAAATCAATAATACAATCAAATATTCGTGAACGTGCAGAGGTACATACGTGAGCATACGTCTTCCAAAAAAAACCTACAGACTCTGGAAAGTCAATTACATACAACCTGGTTGAATGTGGGAGGACGGAACACACAGATAGTTACCACTATGCGGTGTCGATGATTTTCTTTCAAACAAAAATAGTAAAAGGAAAATCACTCTTTTAAAAGTAAACTCAAAGAATTTGGTGACGGCAGATGAAGATTATGCCTTTTTGAATTGTCTGTTTGACTTTGTATTTACCCTGATTGGAAACGATCTGATTGAGAGATTCTAAATAGAAGAAATCGATAGTGAAGATGAGGGCACACGCCCAGATAAGTAGCCCACATACTTCATGAAGGATAAAAATTTCGCGTAAAAAGGACAAAGTTTAAATTCCAAAAGCTCAAGAAGGGTTTGACCTAATAAAGTGGGATAAGCCAAGAAGTACGGATAAAAATGCCTTTTATCTTATAGATTCTGCTTTTATTGAACATTTAAGAGATTTATTTTACTTTTAGTTTCTATTCTGAATGCGTGACATCACCATTTTACTCAACAATGGAATTGCTAATCACAATCTAAATCTAACCTCGAGATCAAATATACTCTTTAGATAACTTTTAGCTTCCCATGCATATTACAAATTCTATAAATTCACTTTTAAACAGGCGATTAAAAAATGAAGAGGTGCAGTTGCATTTCACCACATAAAAACAATCCATTCATTGTTTATTTTTAGTACGCGTCATTTCAAAACGAAAAAGTCACTGATTCATTGACATTAATGACTGTACACGCAGCCACTCTACTAAAAATTTCACTTAAGTAGGTGTCTTTATGATCCCCAAAGGTTAAATTTAAAGTGGAATTGGAGAGAACGCTTCAATTCATAAAATGTTTTTATTAAGACCTGTGGGGCATCTTGGAACTCGTTATCAGTTTGAGTGACTGCTCGCGTCTCCACTTCAATTTATAAACGCAACTCTCCCACTTGGTCAGCAGTCACCGACGCGTCAGTAATGTCACACCTTCTATGTAAATAAATAGTGTAAACTGATTAAATTGCAGACGACAGTGCACGACATGCCTTGAGAGAAGGAGAGGCATTGTTTGTTTACAGTTTTGAAGTTGTTACAAGTGAAAACATGGTTTGATTTGACAGCGTTTTTGTCTCTAAACTGTAAGCAGAAATTGATTAGATAAGATCAAACAGAAATTTTGTTTAGCCTAAGTAGCAATGAGCATGAAGCCATTTGCCTTTGGCTTGAGTGTCAGATAAGAAATCTTTATTTTGACTTGATCTAAAATTTAAAGTCATTAATCACTCTCTTTTTATTGGAGTCGTTTTCACTCTAAAAATATTTTGAGAGAAGATGTAATGATAATGTTTCAAAATAGAGAAAACATCAGTCTCCCAGTTTATGGGTGATTGGAGAGTAAGGAGTAAATAAAGTTGTCATCTTTCGTTGGATTTATGATATAAGCTCATTCATCGCTTCCAACACTAAGAATAGTGTACTTACTTTTTTACGAGGAAAGATCTCTTATCTCATCATCATCTTCGGTCTCTTATGGAAGTTGTACTTTACAAGATTGAAATGCCTCCATTCATTTCTCTTTCCTTCAAAATCAAATTGCCATTCTGTTTTAATGTTGTAATAAAAATGAAACAAAAATAGCTACACACGAGGGCCACCAACAACTAGACGGAGGTTTGGACGGTGGAGATTTTATCGCTTCCGCCGACCGCTGTGAAAGTTAATGAAATCGATATGGATCATCAGCACACCTTGGAAGTAATGTGTAGAATCAAATCTACAAGTAGTTTTGTATTCTTTTTTGCTTGTATGGATTGAAAATTGGAATAAGAGTTACAAAAATTAATTATTTATTAGTATGTAAGGCTAAAGCGACAAAATATACGTAAAATCGTTAAACGGCGATTGGTAAAGGGTTTTAGGTATCTGGTCTGGTTCTGATTAAAACTTTTGCCACGACTTTATGTATTTTACTTTTTAACGCACTCGAGTAGTTTTTCACGAACCAATTGATTCGTTTAACTATATGCAACTACATTCTTTAAATGTTCCATCATTCGATTTCCTTCCTTCCGCATACATTATGTCGTGTTTATTAGAATTTCCCTTTACGTACAATCCGCATATTTTCGGTAATTAGATCTGGTTTACCTAAACCTACCCCACCTGCAAAACATTAGACGTATAATGAACTGGCAATCTCAACCAAATAATTTATATTGCATCTTCCACAAAATTCTGCCTAATTAGTCTCATATTCTATGGTGTAATCCGAATTATGTTGCTGAAAAAGGGAAGCCAAACGAGCTTTATAAAGTTTTCATTCCACCCAGAACGTTTTAGAAAAACGTAATTAAACATATACCACAAATTATAAATGAATGCTAAATTATGAAAGCATTTATTGAGTGGCAAAACATTTCTAAAACCCAAAATAGAGTAAACATGAAGCTGACAAGTTCTCAAACATATTTTATTCATTATCCCATGAATTATCCTGTTAAATAATTTGAATACTAACAAGATTAAAGAGAAATGTTGATAAGCTAGGGAAAAGTCATCCAGTTTATTTGGAGCGTATCCATTCCTTCCACAGTCAATTAAAATTCTGTCACAGTCACACATTCACATAAGGGGGGAAACTGTTGAAAACCAACTCTGTTCGAAAACCCTCATTTACCTTCTCTTCTCTACTTGCTTAAGCTCCAAAATGTTGCGGTGAGTGAATCTCTTTCTTTCCTCACTTGACTTGTCGACTCGGGCAACTTTGTGAGTCAGTTGAATGAAATGTTTCCCCTCTTATGTAACATGTTACTGGTAAACCACACACAACAAGCATGACAATATTCTAAATGGTAATGACAAGTCAAGTCTGTCTGACTCTGAAACTTGAAAATGACACAATCTGCTTGGAGGCAATTGCACATAGACTCTAGTTCAAAATAGACGGTGAAAGATGCAGTACAAAGATAAAGTGATGATGACGACAGAAAGGAATGGCTCTTGTTGCCGTTTTATGCTCAACCCGTTTAAAAAGACTGAAATCTTCCAACAAGCACAGTTGGAAGTCTTTCAACGAATTGAAATTAAAACGACATATTAGGCACATCACAATAATTTCTTTTTAAGCTGAATCACGCAATCCCCCAGTTTAAACTTATAATTGCATACTCAAATGCAAATTAATGTCGTCAGCTCATTATGCGTTTTGTACGTCTCTAAAAAACTCACATCTTGACAGGTTTGGAAGTGCCAATTAACGAAGAAGATAGAAACATTTGTGTATGACTATTTGTAGACAAATCAAAAGGTTGGGACGGCCGTCAAATTTTTCTTCACTTTTCTCAAATGACGTGTTGCCCTATTACTCAGCATTTTTAGTAAAAGAAATGGTATTATCGCGATTACACTTTGAGCCTCCAGCGAAACCATCATCATGTTTGGCTGAAATTGGCTGAACAAATTTTTTGTGCAAGCTCAACAGAAAATAATAGGTAGCCTCGGCACATGTCTCAGTCACGAGTGAAAGAGTTTCAGGAAGAGGATGAAAGTTTCATTAATGGATTCTCGATGCACTATTGCATCATGACTCTTGGGAATTTTCCAATAATATGCGCCCATTATCTCTCTCCAGCAGGTCTGGATAAAAAAAAGTGTTAAATCTTCCCCATTTCCCCTATCTCCAATCTACTATTTATTTCCTTCTTTATTGAAAATAATAAATCCTGACTGCGTTTAATTTTCATTACCTTCTGAGCCCTCCGTTTAATCCACTTCCATTCATTAAAAGGGCAAAACCATTAAGAAAAAGTTGGAGTGATCAGGTCAAAAATCACCCAGAGTCATATAAGTGAAATTACATATTTTTCACGGATATAAAAGATAAGATGGAGGTAAAAGATGCTCAAACACTCCACTTAAATCAGGACTTGTCATGTACACCACCGCCTTGGTTTAATGCTTTTACAAAATGTGGTCGTCGTGTGCCTAAAGAGACCTGCTAGACTTTTTCTTACTCGCTTTTTAACTGGAAAAAATCTGGATACAACTGCATGAGGATAAGGAGGTGCTGGAGAAGGCGTCACTTTTATCTTTTTATTGCACTATTTTGGCAATCTGACAGACAAATTAAGGGTTCATGACAGGAGGAATGCCTCTACTTACCTCTTCCTCAGGAAATAAAACTAGATTACTTTGCTTCACTATC
The DNA here is from genome assembly GCA_027743725.1 of Rambutsinella grinnellia. Classification (NCBI taxonomy): domain Eukaryota; kingdom Metazoa; phylum Arthropoda; class Collembola; order Entomobryomorpha; family Entomobryidae; genus Rambutsinella; species Rambutsinella grinnellia. Next base: position 5,190 of record JAHZMU010002197.1, on the reverse strand, counting down.
TCAAACTAAAACTTTTCAAGATTAGGTGAATATCACACGAATTCCTTTCTGAAATTTTCTTGTTTTTCATTTTTAGCACATTTTTATCAAGTTGGGGTGGCCGGTTGTGTACAACCATTAAATTACGACTGTTTCCTGTCTCCCCGCAATCTGTAAGTATGACGTCTGTGGCTACCCAGGTGGCTTTGTTCTTCCTCTTGGTTATAAGCCTCTCCTCTGCCGAGCCGTATGGGAGCCGGTCCTACGGGGGCATTCTGGGATCTCAAGGTAATTAAATGAAATAGCATAAATTACATTTTATATAAAACATCTGAACCAAAGCTTAACTGTTTCTTCCAAAAATGTAATGAAGAAGACCTTACAATCAATCAATGACAGAGGTACTCACTCCAGGTATTCTAAATGAGCTAATTTCCATTCAGTCTTAATCCTCCTCGTCCCCTAGGATTATATTCAGGGCAAGCCAAGACAATTATATTTTATTACATCTTTTTCTTTTCATTACGTCAACCAGGTCATTACATTTTATTTTTCCGAGGAGGAAACATTTTAATATTATTTTGATGGTGTTGCCAAATAAGGAAGTGTATTTAATTTTTGCCCTGCTCCACATTCACACTCATGCATCTCTTCTACCCTCTAGGACTATTGTGTGCATACCGTTCCATTTAAATGCATTTCCCATTCAGTCTTTACCAAATGAGATCAATTTTAAATGCCTTCAAGTCCAGAATATCTGTGAATTACACAACTTATCTTTTTTTATTTTAACTTTACTCCAAGCCATTTACTTTTACACCTGAATATTCATCCATTAAAGTTATTTTGCCTTTGAGGAATTCCAAATTTAACACGTTAGCATTACATCAACCTTTTCCTAATGACTATGCATATTTGTCCCTCCAGCAGTCCCCGAAAAGGTCAAGGCTGATGATTCATAATGAGATCGTTTATATGCTATCAAAACCATCATCTTATTCACACTTTCACATTTCTAATATTCCTTATCGTGATTGTGATGATTGTATATAAATGACCACCACTTTAGGAATGCTAATATCATTAAAAAAAATAGGAAAAATGTATCTGTTGGGACATCTCGAAATAACTGAAGACCACCAACCAGCCATTCACATCGGATTCTTCGTGAACAACAAATGTATTTGTAGAGTCAAGCAGGGGATAATAAAAAATGTCTGGAGAGAGAGTGAGAGATGGCACATGTATGGGTGTACCTGGAAGGAAGAATTATCTCCTGTGAGTGTAGTCCATCCACACATTTTCACCCATGAATGAGATGAATTGTCCAGTAATGTTCATAAAATGATTATGCGGTTGTGGTTTAGTATCCTCTGGAAAAAGGGGAGAGTAAAGGTGTTTTAATAATGAAAAGGATATTATTTCAATGAGGAAAAGAGATCAACATCGAGATAAAAAATGGAAGCAGAGTTTGTTGTAATAGGACTCGTTAGCAGGAGCAATTATTAAGTGGAGAAAAATGGAGAGAATGTCCAGAAGGGTGCATGTGGTTTGTTCTGAGGTTTTTTTTACAGAGGATAGAAAATGGGAACACGGGTAATAAATCCAGTGATGAAGTCAAGAGAATAGTGATATAGTGGTGATGGTGGGAGGGTTTTTTGGGTGCATCATTTTATGAATGGATGGTGATGGGTTGCAGAGAGGTCAGCTTGGAAAAATAATATAATAAATTTCACTTTTGGGGCTAAAAGTTTTTAAATTTTTACGGTCCATATAGCAGGAAATGAGGTGTCCTGGAGGTCTTCAGGCAGTTAGAAACATCCAATATACAAATAGAGAAGGCAAAGCTGGGATGTGGCTTGGATTTTTAATTTAACTTTAAATTTAAAACTCTTTGAGTATTTAAACACAAATGCAATGTTAGCATGGACTATTATTGTAAAGGAATTTCCTCATTAATTATCCAGTTGTGGGTGGCACTCTTGGCATCCGTGAAGATTTTGCTGATAATTAAAAAATGAAGATGTGTTCATTGAGACGAATTTCTTTATCTGAATGATTACTCATGCTTGAGTCATTGTATTTATGATTTTTTAAAAATGTAATTCATTATTCATCTTATTTTAAATGATGACGCAGTGTAATTCTTAGATACCCAAAATCGAAATCGAGGCAAAAACGAATTTCATTGAAATCTGTGATTGATCTTATTTGATATTTTGGTGATCTCATCTTTGAATGAGTCAGAGTGACATCATCATTTCGTAAATTAATTGAATCATAAAAATTTGTCATGAGCTTGAGAAATATCACCTTCTATTTTCTAGATGCTATAGAGGAGCACGACTTGCTCCAGGCCATCCACGTTCCGTTTGATGACCCACGAACCCAATACTTTGAGTCTGGGCTTGATGGATTTCCAGCGTATGGAATGCGTGATGGAGCCGATATCAAGTCTCATTACAGGTAATTTATATTATAATGGGATGTATTCACAAGCCATTAAAATTGTACTTTCTCTTATCGTATTGTAAAATCGTGAAAATTTGTCTTTCAGACTATTCCTTCCCGACCGCCTTTACAGGGATTTCGCCTTGTTGGCTACTGTAAAACCGGAGAGGAGAGAGCCCTCGTTCCTCTTCGCTGTTGTGAATCCACTGGATACAATTGTCCAATTTGGGCTGAAGGTAAAGACTAATGCACGGGAGTGATCCTGCCATCGGTCGACTTTTAGGGAAAATTATACAAGATCGGGGAACACCGTTACTCACTTTGTTCCTCGGAAAACGAGTTCGGCTTCCTTGTTTGAGGAGTTCTCGTGAGATGTCTGCTTGTGATAAAAAGCTTTTTGTAAAAGTGCTTTCTTTTTTCTCAGATCTCACCAAGTCTAACGTCATCTCATCACATGATCTCATTGCTATACACCGACGTTCAGAGTCATTTGGTTACGCAAACTTTGGCTTCTTTTGAGGTACCGCTAATGACTCGGAAGTGGAATAGGTTTGCACTTAAGGTACGTACAAATGTTTTAATGCAAATTTTTCACAATTCTACCCAATTCAATAAAGTTTAAAGTCAAGTTTCAAAGTGCCCCGGCCCCATATAAACCAAATATTACATTTCACAATGAGCATTGAAACATTAGTATTTGTGATAGCATCTTTAGCTAAAAGGATTAAATTTTGTAATCCCCAACTTGAAACTTGTATCCTTGTTAGCCTTGAGTACTTTTTTGTTACGACTTCAAAAGTTGAGCCGCTAAGTTGGAATAATTCCATTCTCATCGACATCGACGGTGGAATTATTTGTAAATCTTTTTTAATCAGCTTTCTTATAAATGGTTGGCTTTTTCCCTCTCATTACAATAAAGTTGCTCAAAGTCGGATGATGAAATGGTTGATCGCACTGGAATCAATGTGAAGTTAATGATCACTTTTACTGGATTATGGTTTATGCATTAACGATGTAATCTTGAGGTTAAAGTACAAAATAATTTATAAATTCTTTGGCCTTTGACTAACGACGCGAATGTAGCCATTGTGCAACCACTAATCCCAATTACTTATTGACTTTTTTGATCATTAATGACTACTTATGCATTACAGATTATTGGAGACAATGTCACTCTTTTCCTTAACTGTCGCGAGCACAGTTCTCAACTTGCAATGAGAAATCCGAAGGAGCTTTCCTTTGACTCTGCATCAACCCTGTATATTGGACAGGCTGGGCCTATTCTTAAAGGCAATTTTCAAGTAAGTGAAATCTTTTAATAAGCATTTAAAAGAAATCTCGATTGAAATATATACGAGATATGTAGATCAATAATGCAATCAAAAGTGATCATTTCATTAGCAGTTGACATATCAAACTTATCAACCTGTCAGGGCTTCTGGTTCTACCAATTGAAATACATAATCTCTTTATGTTGTTGCACATTCCTACATGTTCATTAAGAAGGGCAACAACTGTATAAAAAGGTAATATTGTACGATTATACAATGCATACTTCAATTTGCATTATTTTATAAAAATCCTAAAGATGCTTGAGTTATCTGGTTACAGAATAAACTCCATTTGATCTCGATATTTTCTGAACAACGTTAACCTTATCATACAAACTTGAAGATTGCAGAACATCTTGCTAAAGTAGTATCAATATTTGCTTTTCGATATATTACAAACGTCATATTTGTTTACTCTTTACAATTGGTTCATATCCCTCTGCCATTTAACAATTCGCATTTACGCATTTGAAAAATTTTCACTACCTACAGCAGTCAGCTCACGCCAGTCACGTCTAAAGCAAATTTTCAACTATGATACCACACTAATAATCATGACGATAATACCATCAATATCAATCCCACACGTGTTATCATACCATCCGCCACATTATAGGAAATCAACGCAACTGTGATTTCCCTTCTCCTCCACTTAACATCAGGGCAAAGTCAAACCCTTTACATTTGGCATATTTCCATACATTTCATGCAAATTTTCTCCTCTCTCTCCCAAATCAAATCCTTTCTCCCGTCATCCACATCATCCATATGAGAGCACGCATCGGCTCCTCTGCTCATATACAAAATCACGGGAGTTTTCACAGTTTCATTTCATATTACCCAGAGATAATGCCGAAACGCTTCGCATTTACTAATAAAATAAAGGCTTTCTCTCCTGAACCAGCTTCGAACCAGCACCATCTGCTTCACATAACCATTTGCAATGATGATCATGATCACCCACATCTATTATTTCTTTCCAGCAGGGCTTCTCCCTTTTCGAGGCAATAAAAAATCTCAATAATACACGAGCCATTTTTGTTTGCCTGTTACAATAGATCATGTAAAACAAAAAATCTGCAATATATTACGTATTCACTAGAAGAACTAGAGGGTCAGATGGGTGGATCAATTTCTCGCCAACGGCTAATAATACTAGCTTAGCTGCCTACTGATTGTATCCCTTCTCAACCCATTTTCTTTCCAAGAAAAAGAGAAAAACTCACGTAACAAACAAGAACGTCTTCGTCTTCCTCTTTCACATTCTTTAGCCTCCGGTTATCGCTGGGGAAAGGTGGTAGGAGAGAATCCACTTATTTTCCCTTTTCCCTCTGTTAAGCTATGTGACTGGCTTTGCTCTTGCTTGAGTGGATGGACACACAACAACTGACAATACATCCCTTCTAAATACATAATACGTTCTCTTTTA
>JAHZMU010002195.1:0-12906 GCA_027743725.1 Rambutsinella grinnellia | reverse complement strand
TCGCTACGTTTAAAACCCAATTTACCGTCACTTGTTGCTCTCAACTTTCAATAGTGAATGCGGTTTAAATTTACAACATCAATAATTCTGCTCAATTACTTAAAAAAGGTGGAATTTGGGTGAGCACGTTTTGAAGGAAAAAATAGTTTTGAAAACATTTGTAATTTTCTCTCATTCATTCAACGAAGAAATTTTCTATAATTTCCTATTTTTCAATCGAATTGCTTTGAGAGGAAAAGTTATTTGCCACTACCTGATTAAGATGATGATGAGGGTTGATTATCAAAGAGCAAAAAGTGCTATTATGAACTGATAAGGAATAAAAACACCGATTGCGGAATCCACTCGGCAATGATAATGACTCACTTGTCAGTACCAGAAAAAGTCAATTATTTTGAAACTAATGATTCGTCTTGAATCAAATTCCTTTTTCCAATGCTAATGACAATGACGATAGTGATGATGGATAAGAAGATACGTACTAATCTTAAGCTTGTATAGATTTAATATAAAATTATATAAAAAACTTACCCCCTGAGCGTTATTATGTTGACGCTAAAAAGACAAAAATAACAGGTGTATCTTTACACTATCCAACTAATGTTACCTCCATAATAGGAGTTTTTTCAAGAGGAAACGAGCACTTTACTATAATAATTTTTAAGTCGAGATTGGTAGAGAGAATTTTTGTTGATTGGAGTCAACACTGTTGGCGGCGATCGTTTTAGTGGTGACTGATGCTTTATGTTCTAGGCACAATACTAATACTATAAGCATATAATTTTATATAAAAAAAGTTGGGGTTAGCAAACAATTTTTCTGCTTATGACTCTCCATCATCCCCATTATGGTAGGAAGATGAGGCAAAATTTTGTATTGGAATTATTATCACATCCCATCATGTATAGTAAATAAAGTCTAGCAGGACAGGAGAGGAGAACAGGTAGGACTAAATAATTTTTCTGAGACTTTGTTTTGTACTGAAGGAGTGGAGAGGGAGAGCGTCAAGCTCACCAAGCCAGTTTTACTTTTAAAGCAGGTATTTTTTTTCTGATTGTTGCGTTTCTGTTACTTCATGAATATGTACAGGGAGCAACGGAGCGGAGAGCTGTCATGCAAGGAACAGGTATTATCGTCCTCATATAAGACTGGCTATTGGGAGGGATGACGGAATGTATGTATGAAATATATACCTACACACATCCACTGATGGAAGAGGAAGGAAGGGATGTACAGTTTTCAAAGGGATTCATCAACACTCTCATATAAGAGGCTATTGGGAGGGATGACGGAATGTATGTATGAAATATATACCTACACACATCCACTGATGGAAGAGGAAGGAAGGGATGTACAGTTTTCAAAGGGATTCATCAACACTCTTTTGAAATCAGAGACTTTTGTAGTTTTTTTAGACGACTCTCTTCCATACTAAAAAGACGGTGGAAGTCACATAACTTGAAACCACAAAAATATACTTTGTCCGTGTGAATCAAGTTGAGGAATTAAAGTAGAAACGCACCTGACAATGAACACATGAAAAGGATCTACAACGAAATGACTACTTTAACTACGCTATTAGCTTTAAAGTACACGTAGTTTTGTCATTAAAGAACAGGTGGTTGGTAAGAAGAAGAGATTTTTTAAAACTTGCCAGTGCAAGTGTGAATGATGTAAGTCCTCAGTGAGGATTTATTCTGGTCCTAAAATCCAGTTATGTAATAGGCAGGTGTAGCAACACTCACAACAATGCTGTTTGCTTAATGCCATTACAAAAATTGTCGTTTTTTCGAAAGATTTTAAACAAGAAACGAAGATTTTTCTTTGCTTCTTTGTGCAAAATGCATAATAGCATTTAGTAGTTAAGCGCTTTTTAGTGACGCTTTTCATTTTCATCCTTTCTTTTTCATGCGTCTGCTAATTGCAGTTAAGGCTGAAGCCATGAGTTGGTGATTTTTTCAAAAGTTAATGGCGTTCTTCGCTTTGTTGGGTTTAATAAAAATAAATTTTCACAAATTTTTTGTACCTGCTGAGCAGACTTTAAAAATCCCGTTCCTTCAATTATTACGTAATTAAATGGCACATTGCTGAGATTGAATTAGGCCGTGCTCATCTAAATTATGTTAAAAATAATTCCATCAATTATCAACAACCATCAGTTACGAGAACAGGCTCGAAGCATTTCGTCGCTTGTAAGCTGCGATTCAAGATTTTGACATTCCATCCATGATTGTGATGAGGAATTAGGAAGAATTATTATACATGCAAATACACACATATTAGATGCATTACACACATTAAAAAAGCTGATGGCAATTCAGAGAAGAGATTTTTTTGTGCTAGGTGAGCAGTTCAGTCACACGAAGTTCATGAGTTGAATTAAAGATGAGATTCTTGGAGTCGGTTTTAGATGCTCACCTGCACATAGTTGAAATTATAGAGGGATGATGACGATCATCATCATGGAATGGAATGTATGAAGAGGGTTGGGTTTTAAGTCTCTGTTTCAAGCTAAACATTTTCGTCCATTGTTGTTGGGGACCAACTATATAACCTGTTATATGACATGAAACAATTGACTTTTGTTGAATGCACAATTGCAAAGAGTGCAACGGGCCTGTTCAATGCTGAGGGTTGAAACGCAACAGGTAGCTGAGCAGGTGCAGATGGCTGAGGGTTGTTGAAGAGCTCAAAAACGCTTTTTGGAGCTTTAGACAGCGTTTTCTCTTGTAATGGTTAAGATAGGCTTGAATGGATTATTATTATCTGTGTAAAGTTTTTACATCAAAGTTTAAAACGGTTTCATGTGTGCAGAAAGACCTCCACTTGTGTAAAACTTTTTATGGGAATATTTTTGTCAAGTTCAAGACTCACCTGAAGCTCCGCTCTTATTTGCACCTCGAAAGAAAAAACTTTTTGTTGATAGTTGATTGAAGTGATAATGGAGAGGGGATGAGGAAGTAAGAAGCGATTATCATCAGAGTAAAAAAAATCTCTCCTTATACAGGGTAATAATAGGCAATTTCACGGTGAATATTCTTCGAGAGTTTAGAACAAGTTCTATTTTCACTTATATCTACCTGGTCTCTGTATTTTTCTGCAAAGACACCAAGCCCGTTGTCATCACCAAACAAAGCTATTCATTCAAACATTTTTCGCAACACGGTTCAAAACAAATGGGAGAGATTAGGGTCGCATTGTTATTCGGACGGAGTGAATAAGAATCAGTTATAAGCTTTAGTCTGTTGATATTAAACATTTTTAGGTAAGCGAGCATTTTGTATAAAATATTTTATATTTGAGCACACCTGAAATAAACGGTGCTTCTTTAATTTCAGATTATTGACTGAAGAATGAGCTATGTCATGACAGAGAAGAGGGTGACATGGTAGAGAAAAATGCGCAATGAGCAAGGTCCTACTTCTACATCCGTTTTGTCGCGTCTCTACTAATTAGGGATGCATGTATGCAGATTTATTAAAAACGAATCAGTGTTTTTCCGTAGTTCATTTTTCGAGAAGTGAAGTGCGTGCTGTTGAGTTAATAACTGAGTCATTGTTTGCGTAGTTGAAAATTATTAAAACGGTGCTAATTGTTTGAAAAAATGGATATGTAACGGGAAAAGAGTTTGGTGAAAATTTAGGAGATTCGATGAGGTGGATGTACTCTGAATTAATTTCAAGGAAAGAGAGATTTAATCATTGAATATTAAAATGTCGGCGATTCATCACCATCATCACGTCCCAGGACCTGGGAGTACAATCACGACAAATTCTGTGCTTGGAAATTCTCCAGGAATGGGGTTGTCTAATGGGACGGGGCTTGGGTTGTATAATTTGTCCAGTGATTATGTGTTGGAAGTGTCTAATTTATATTATACGGGTCATGTAAGTGAAAGATTTTACTTTGAAACACGAGTTGCTTTTTCCAATAAAAGAAATAATTTATAATAGGTGGAGCCAACGACCATTGTCAAACAAATTACTGGAACAACACGCGCAGGGTTGATTTTGAGAGATGTCTCATTTGACGTTGCAAGTGGAAATGTAATGGAATAAAAATTGACATTTAATAATACCTTATTTAACTCGATTGCAATTTTTAAATAGGTTTTGGCAGTCCTTGGCTCGAAGGGATCGGGGAAGAAAGCACTTTTAGATGTAATTGCTTGCAGGGCAAACACGGGATTAAAGAAGGGGTACATTCTTCTCAATGGTGTTAGCATGAATAGAAGATTGTTTCATGTAAGTTTCGGAGATGCTAACTTTCTTTTAAAAAAATATGTATTTAATGTAATTCATTTAGTGCTTTCTTCTTTCTACAGACAAGTGGCAGTTACGTTACAGGTCTATCTGACAAATACCTCATGAACGAACTAACCGTTTTCCAAACTTTGGAATATGAGGCATATCTGACTTTGAAAGTTCCTTCTTCATTGAGGAAAATGCGAGTAAGACAAATACTAGCGGATATTGCATTAACTCAAGTCGCAGGCCTGACAGTGGATAGGCTTAGTCCGAGTGAAAAGAGGAGGCTTGCGATTGGAGTGCATTTGATTAAAGATCCAGGTAACCAGATTAAACTACTAGATAAGTATTTAAATGTATGAAGCATACGATCTATCTAACAACTTAATAAATTGCAGTATTACTACTTGCCGATGAGCCGGCGTTGGAACCTCGACCCACTCAACACCTATTTTATCATTTCAATCCTTTCCAACTACGCCAAAAAATATGGACGCATTGTCGTTCTAACAATGGAAAAGCCACGGTCTGACATCTTCCCCTTTTTAGACAGAGTAACGTATTTATGCCTGGGAGACGTTGTGTACAGCGGAAATACTAGGAGCATGCTCGACTACTTTAGAGGAATTGGATTCCCGTGTCCTGAGGTAGAGAAATAGCATGTTTTATTGTGGTTTATGAAGAGTTCTGTTTCGCAACTGATTTATGACCTTTAATTGACAGATTGAAAACGCCCTAATTTACTACCTCTGCTTATCAACGGTTGACCGACGATCGCATGAAAAATTCATCGAATCTAGTAATCAAATTGGTTTGCTCGTGGAGAAATTCAAGCTAGAAGGAGCTCCGTTTAGAAAAGCAAGTGGAGGAACTGGAGGAAACAGTCCCATTCCACCTGTTGGATCTGTCACTCCAATGCATTCCCTAGGGAGACCTGGGCCATTCCAGAAAATTGCTGCTTGTGTAATGTAAGTGGTTGAGAAACAATGATATTTGGCAAGTAGCATTTAATATCACTTTCACCATCACTTTCTCTTTAATTCCCCACAGGAGAGCATATTCATCAACATTTTTGTTCAGCGTGCAAGGTCTTATCAACGTGTTCACCAATATCTTTTTCCTCCCATTCCTCTTTTTCCTCATGTGGATATTTTACTTCGGTATCAAGGACAGATTTTCAGCACGTTTATGTAAGCCTTAATGGCCTGATTCTCAACACTTTGGCATTATGCTATTTCACTGGAATCTGGTCTACGATCCTAAACTGTAAGTGGTCTATTATAATAAATTGGGTAGATTTGTAAGCAATTTTAGAGATGATCGCATAATCCTTCAGGGAATAAAGTTAATTTCGACATTGAATGTTTTTCTACATACAGTTCCCCGATTCAGAAAGCTCTACTATCAGGAAACGAGATCAGGCCATTATTCAGGGCCACTATTCATCTTCTCACACGTGTTTGCTTGGATCCCCTTTAATTTCGTCACTTGTCTAATAGCTGGTGGCGTGTTTTACCAGTAAGTATTAAATATTAGAGAGCATTACAATCATTTTACCTCTTTCGTATCTCTTTTATTATTTCAGCACACTCCCACCGTCCCTAACATCACCCCCAGCAGCTAATCTCCTCTACAGCAACAATCAAATATCGACCCCATCTTATATTCTAATATCCCTCGTCCTCTTCACTTGTTATTCATTTGCCCAAACGCAGACATTGATTACTCTACTCACCATAAAGTCAAAGTTGATTTCCTCCGCCCTTCTCATCTCTCAATTTGGACTTGCCTTAACGCTATCATCAAATACTCTACGTTCCCTCCGCTCTCTTCCAGAATGGCAGTATTACCTAACTTATATCCTCCAGCCGAGATATGCGAGCGCTTTAATTCACACCGAAATCTTCCAAGAAGGACTCCTAGGAGGATTTAGGAATGGGGTTGGATCAGAATGCACAAAAATTAGCTTTGAACCCGGATGCCGATTTGTTAATGGGACGCACTACGTCCTAGACAAATACTATAAGGATGATCTAGGAGTTGGCCTTAATTTGGGAATGTGTTTTGTTTTTTGGGTTGGAGGAATCATCGCGTGTATATTGGCATATGCTTGTGCCTTACCTGAAGTAGTGAAGAGAAAATTCAGAGACTAATTTAATATTTAATGTAAAAAATGTCAAGATCCGTTTTACTTGTTATAGGTCCGGTGTTTTATTTTTTCCAATGCAATCCACATTTCCATACAATTTCTGTATTTCATTCATATATTTACAAATAGATTATAATTCATAAATGTAAATATAATTTGAAAATAAAGGACCATTTAACAATTTTGGATGACATTTTATTTTTCATAATGATTTCATCATCAGTTATGTATATTTTTACAGATTAAATTAGTATGAGTTGTTAAACGCACTAATAGTAATTAGTACCACGATCAGTGCATAAAATCCTCTCATATTTCTCTGTAACAATTTTTTTTCAACATAAATATATAAAATGCTTAAGAATATAAAACAGGATTTTTACAGTTTGCCGTAACATTCTGTTAACTTCTTAGTGAATTCGGGATTCAGCTAAAATCTAGAAGTTTTGTAAAGCTTATACATATCCTCTACATTTATCTCAAAGCTAATACCAGATATTTGATGTTTAACTGGCATGGCTTGAGAGTAACATTTAACAAGTGGGACTAAATGGCAGGCACAAAAATTGATTGTAAATATATGAAACTTTATAGAATCTATTCAAGCCCTGTTATATAATAAGAAGAGGAATCGGAAAAATTAAAAAATATCTTTTCTCTAACACACTCGATTAACTTTTCTATAAACTATGATTACTTTAAAAATATATGTATACAGCAAACTGAAACTATACTAAAGTTAGTCAACTATCTTAGATTTTAGATAAATTGGGTTAGTAAATTGAAATTGCTTAAAAATCAAAAAGGTTTTCATTATCAGACTTGGATTCTCATCTCAACTTGCTCTGTTTGAGGATAATAAAAATGCTTTTGTTTTTAAACAAGATATACAGCAGTATAAAGAGCAACCGACAGGCATTATTTTTGTTGGATTAAGATAAGAGTTTTATGTACAAGAGCAATGGAAATTTTTCTCTGGCTTTGCCTTACAATTACGCAATTTAGCTGGAAAAATCTGTAGCGTTTCCAACGATCGCGAGAGCTTCAGAAGAAGGCCCGGTGTTGTTTATGATCATCTTGAGTATCTCACATAATTAAGGCGGTTAAACCGCCAGAAACAGGGACGGTGACAAGCCACGCGAAAATAATGTTTCTGTTGAAGATAAAGTGGGAGATTAGCAACCTGTCATTCTTCATCATAGTGGCATATGCTTGTCGTCAATATTACCTGAAAAGTTTCCAGTCAACTCCATAAAGGAAAGAAATCAATATTTAAGCTATAAATAAAACATGTCTTGAGTAATCCTTCATTACTTTTAGAAAGATATTATATCTTTACCTAACGTCATTCCCTCCATGAGCAAAACTGCCAAATGCAGCAGTTAATATTTGCAAAAAGGAGAAGAGTCTGCCAACGCCCGGTTTATCGCCTAAATCCTTTGACTCAATCTCATCCAAGTATTCTTGCCTTCTCTTGCAGTCCACATCTTTCCCACTGCCGTCATCACTACTCGCACTGCTTCCTTTGATAAGAGGAACTGCGCTGGAATTAGGGCTTAAGCCGTCCATCGGAATAACTTCCAACATTTTCTTCTTCTCTTCTGGAGTCATGTAGTTTCGAATGTTTTTCTCGTTCACCATTCCATAGAAGCCGTTGTTCTTGAGGTTGACATTGATATCGACGTCTGCGGCAGAACAGTCTGTTATCTGCAGTGATGGTAATTGGGATGGATCTTGTTTCCCGTTCAGTCCTCCGTTGAGTGCACCATTTCCTGAGATTCCATTCAGCTTGTGCATATCATCCAAGGATGCGTTCATTGGAGTTGTATCGTGTGAGGAACCAGGAGACTCGTTGTTGCTTCCTGGTGTATTCCCAATGACAAACACAAGGTCTTTGTTGTTCGACGTAGTATTTCCCGATGCATAGTCTCGAATCTCGTCTGTAAGCCGAGACATTTGATATTAGTCAGGAGAAATGTGAAAGTTATTATCATATAAATAGAAATGTCGAAATACCTTTCAGGTTTCTCTTCAACTTTGGAACCAATATCAGTTGCACTCCGGCAGCAACAATCAACCCAATTGCAGTCGCAATCAATACTCCAAATGCCTTTTCACTCCAGTCTGGTAATCCAGCAATTTGAATCTTGAGCACTACAGGGTACAGTGAGATTGTGCATTATAACATTTAATTAGTGTCAAATTAGCCAAGATACTAATCAAATTACTGTGTTGCATTGCAAATAAAAACATCAATTTTAATTTATTCATTCATTCCCACTTACTTTCTGGCCCATCCAAGAGAATGGAGATTATGTTAATGAACAACGTTAGTCCATAAAAGATGGGGAGAGAACGGAGTCCCGGCTCAATTGGATTATTCCGGCTCAAGATGAACTTTCTTATGAGGATAAAGATTGATCCTGAGACAATGCCAGAGAGAAGTGGGCTGACAAACCATGAGCCAACTGAAATTGCATTGAGGAATCAATAAAGATTTATTAGAATGAAACCGATAGGTATGCAAATTCTCTTAAAGCTATTCACTCACCAATCTTTCCCAACGTATACCAATTGATTCCATTGAGCCCACGAGCAACCAGGGAAAACCCAAGAACAGCCCCGACAATTGAATGAGTCCCGGAAATGGGCATTTTGAGAAAAGTTGCCATGATAAGCCATGTTGCACTTCCGCCTGTCATTAAAAACTTAAATTAGTCACACCACCAGGTAATAAGTCGGAAGTAGTTTACTGCTCAATTTGTCAAAAAATATTACGCGAGGTCATTGGAATATTATCAGCCTCGCATTTGTGTTTATGCATCTGTGGTGTGAAATTCGGGGGGTGATGGCGAGTTTAAGGCGTGATTTACTACTTTTTGGTGATAATATTTTTCGATACGGGATGAGCATGTGTGAAGTGTAAAGCAAGTAAGCACTTACCTAACGCAGCCAAATTCCCAATCATATACTCTATCGGATCATTTTCGTACTGACTCACGTCTATAATTCCCTTCCGGATTGTATCGGAGACCTTGTAGCCTGCAAATACAGTAAATAAAATCTTTGTTTACAACTGAATTCATCAAAGATATTGCGTTTCATAGCGTATAGCAAGAGACTTCCAACAAAATCATAATAAATCTGTAAGGATTTTCCCTGTTGATACGTATTTTTTCGACCCAATTCAGGTATTTGATGTTGAAATAGGAAGCAATTTTGGTGTCAGTACTGCGCAAATAGGTGAATAATTTGTTTCATTTTCCTTTTCGTGCTCAACGATCCAGTTCCGCCATTTCGCAGTCTTTTCGCAACGACAACAACACCCTACTATTTAATTTAGGAGAGCAAATGCAACCAAAAGTAATCAAATTGGTGGGCTTTGAACGTGACATAAAAGTGATAGGTGTAGCGTAGCATGGCTAAAGAGAGAAATGAGTGTTTCAATGATTACTTCTACCTATCTTTGTAGTCTTTGCCAAATTTCGAAAAAAATATCAGAATACTTTTTTTCTTCTCATCAAATTCTTGGCAGAAACTTAAAGCTCATTTGGTAATTTCTTCAGAGAAAGAATCTAACAAGGGTTTGTCTGTCAAATAATTATTGCATAAATTAAACTGAAAAGAGGAAAAAATATCTATTGAAGCAGTGGAAATGGTAGGTAAAGAGTAAACAAGTCTAAAAGATTCGGTGGCACCACTCCGACAAGATAAAACTGTTCAAGTCTATTACATCTACACGTTGATCTGATAAGTTTGTTCAGAGGAACTCATTAGTCGACATTCCCATAACTGGGCAAAGGCTATCTTGAAGAGATAAATGAAACTTGTCAAGTTCAATTTTAAATGGTTGGGTCTCGAAGATATCGAAACATTTTAAAACAAGTACTATTAAAGATTGCTCAATTTCTGCTTTCCCCTGATAGAATTCATTTAAAAAAACTCGTGGAACGATAAGTAATTAAAACTCGTTCAATTCGGACTAGCAATTTTATACCTAGCAATACAGAGCCACTGATTTCAAAAACAGTGGCTAGTAAACAGGCTGTTCGAAGTGTTAAAACCCGGGAGCCGACACTGGTGCCGAAGCTGTTGGCGACATCATTAGCCCTAAATAAACAAATTAGATAGTCATTAATTCCTTACCAGAAAGCTTTTAATTAAACTATTGGTAGTAAAAAAATTAAATATTTTTACCCAATTCCGAATGCCAATATGAAGGAAACAAAAAAGCCAAGGACGACGAGCCACACAGTCAATTCCATCTTAGTCTTGTTTGTTGTTTTCCACCCCAGAGGACAACGGGTGACAGCGAGCTGACAGCGTTGATTACTTTTTCTTTTACATATAAACTAATATGAAGTCTTTGATGACCTCAAGAAACCTTTTACCTCGAAGCAAATCTTTTCTCCTAAAAATCAATGCAAACCAAGCAGAAAATTTAGCATTAAAAATTTTCCATATACCTACGAGACATGCTCCAAGCATTTCGAATATTGTGGCGATTATGCAGGCATTCTTCAATGTAATCACTTTTGCTCCTACTGATGTACCGAATGTGTTTGCAACGTCGTTAGCCCTGAATGAATTAAATGGCTGTTAATAACCCGTCTTAAATGAGGTTATGCTTGTTAAACATTTTTTACCATACCCTATTCCGAATGAGAGGAAAAAGGCGATCACAAAGCCAACTATGAGAACCCACAAATATTGAGACTGAAATAGCGATGCGTCGACAACTCCACCGGCTAAATCGCCAGGTGAAAGTAAACTTGTTAAAGTAGACGAATCCATTGTAGAAGTCTCTTAATTAACGAAGCAATACAACTGATTACAAAATCAGGGATTTAGAACGTTGTCCTAATTAATAACGTCTTTTACGGTTCCTTCACGGTAAATGCTTTCCACTTTTACTACATTGGTCAAGGTGAAAGCTTTACTACACTTGGAATACTGTCAATTTTAAATTGCTAAAAGAGCACAGCTTTTTCCACATCTCTAAAACGAACAGGGACACTGATTTAGGTCAATATCGGAAGTGGGATGCAAATATTAATTTTAAAGCAGAGCTTCCCCACAAATCACTTTTAGTTCAGGTACTGATCACGCAGTCTTTGAGATAAATTGTGCATAAATTTTCCACAGAAAATAGGTTATCACTAATATGATTTGAAGCAAGACGCCTCAAAATTTTCCTACAGTTGGTCCGACCTCGGACAAGAAACTGGCGCTTTCACCCTCTTTCCCACTTGTTTTTACTCTTCCCCTTCCTCACTGTCACTATGCACGAATACCATCAACAGATCAGTTAACTTTTGTTCTATATTCATTCATCTGAGGAAAAAAGTCGGGATAGTTCTCCGTTTTTATGTAAAGGAGGAGAAAAAATCATTCGCCAACGTTTCACCCGTGCCAGTGAGTGACAAAGAGCGAATCTCTTTTTATAAAAGAGGAGGAGATGAAAATAAAAAGCTAATACGATGGCGCATGTGGATTGCAGGGATTTTCTCAATAATCCGTAGGAAGCTTTTTAATAAAGTTGTCTATTTTCTCTCTCAAATTGCATAGTGTTGAAATCTCTCTCGTGTCTTTGTTACGTAATGCATATACGTTTTAAACGCCTCTGATCTGAATGATGGGGAAAAGACGAGGTTGATTTCACTTTTTTCCCTAGCGAAAAGAGATTAGTGGAAAGTGCATTATAATTTACAATCTCTTTATGATATTTACATATAATTATGTAATAACTGTGTAACTTTGCACTAGAGACAAAGAGGTGGACAAAACGGTGTTGACTTTCGCTGAACAAGTTTGCACACTCACTTTATACAGAATTAGGAGGATAATGCGTTTATTCCAGTGTGGTGGAATTAGTAGGCGATAAAAAGCAATCTGAGGTACAGTAATAACCGGTAAACTATGTGGTAAATCTGGAATAAAAAACTGGTAAACGGTTTTTATTGTCAAAAGTCAATATGGAACTTTTTTCCTTTTTATTTACAAAAGGGTAATTTAGGTTGTCGATTACTTCACACTAGTTGCCACCTGCTTTGCTAAATCTGACGGAAAGTTGAACGCAGAAATGAATGAAAATATAGTAATAAAATTTAATCTTGTTTCCACCTGCGCACAGTTAATACAAATAATTTGACCGGTAATGACCGTAACTGTAACCTTGAGGCGTGAACAAAGTAATTCCGATTTTATTACAACTCTCACGTGTCTCCGTTGCGTACAAAAAGTTTTATTGTGGAAAATATTTTAATGAACTAATTGCCCCAAAAAAGTTTCATATGAGAGGACCGTGATACATGAAAGATCTGAAAATACTGACTTAATTTCGTAGACCGTTCACCCTTTTAACATTTTTGAAGAAAATGAACAAACAAGTAAACATCATGTGTAAAGCCATGATGTTAAAGATACAATTGAAATAGCCCATTCCACAGTGATGGAAACTTGTTTATAAACAGGAATGACATGAGGCATAAATTAAATAGAGTATTTGCC
>JAHZMU010002194.1:0-10115 GCA_027743725.1 Rambutsinella grinnellia | reverse complement strand
TTCTCACCGCATTTTTATGCGCATCAGTTACCATCTACGTAGTCATTCCAAACCAACCATCTCCATCTCTAGAGGCTGTTTACCCTTCGCCTTCACAAACCATACCCTCCGGCATTCACATCATTCTTTGGCGTTACCACAATAAACATGAAGAAATTGAGAAAAATGGGAAAAAGTATGTTATAAACTTTCTGAGAAATACGTGCTACCACGACATATAGCTACGCATGGAGACATTATAACCTATTTAAAATATTAGTATGGCTAGCATCACCATCATCGGTTGACGACGATAGAAATGATGGGAATGAAAGTGATGATGATGTGGTAAGAAAAATAAGAAGCCCTTCTCCCTTTCCTGAACAAGTAGAGCAACTTTCTCCCTAATACGGTTCTTCCTCTCTGGTCGGTTTGTTTCCATTTAGTGTAGTAACAATGATGGATGGATATGTTGACTAGCTGAGGAAAGGGAAGTGTACAAGCACATGGTTTATACGAGTATTATCATTATGAAAGTGAGTGACGGGACAAAGGCACGTAACTATAAAAAATTTGAACGACTATCGGTCTAGAGAGAAAAAGTATGCGAGAGAGTAAAAGCGTGAAGTGGAAGCGGAGGAGTTTCTCGCCTTGGCTTCAAACTGTAAAAGAATTTTTTACTGTTGACATGATGAAAACATGGAGAGGTTTTTGCTCAAGTGCTCTGCATCTTGATGCTAAAGTTTGGCTGATGCTTAGAGAAAGCTCCTAGTAAACATATTATGCTCTCATACATATGTGGGGTGTGGATTTTTTTGATAGTTTTTAAATACAGTCTGAAAGAATTTTAACCGAATAGCGATTAGACGTAAACGTGATCACTGCTAATGGTCCTGATGGCGGTTTGCGTAATCGAACCCTACTGTAAACAAGTTTTAAATGTTCTCATGCATTTATAATAAACAAACGCAACTTTTTCTCCGTTGTATGCTGGCGGTTTGCGTAATGTAATCGAACCCTACTGTAAACAAGTTTTAAATGTTCTCATGCATTTATAATAAACAAACGCAACTTTTTCTCCGTTGTAATCCAGTTGAAAAAGCCTATTTTACAACAAAATAACATATGCAGAAGTTGGTGTGTGTGACTTAACTTTGTTTAGAGTTTGGATAACTTTTTTCCTGTGAAAATAGGTAATCGATTTATGCAAGTTTGTGTGGACGAGATAAATAAGCGGAGCCTATAAAAAGTCTGGGGTTTATGCTGTTGGGAGATTCTTCTCACTTATGATCAATGACAGCTTCACATTTTGCAGCTGATGCCATAACAAATGATGGTTCTGAAGGTATTAGAACCCTTTTCGTCAAAAATATTTACATAGTAAAAAAAGTTTAAAGTGAGTTAGTAGGGGTATAGCTAGTATGGATCATTTGTATCCGACAGAAAATGAAAGTGGGTGTCATGATGTGGTAAAGTAGCTTTAGTTGATAAGATGAATGACTGTTTTAAGAACTTAAGATTAATAAATTTCTCGCCTCATGTTTACTACGTTGTTTACTAGAATAAATGTATAGTCTGCTGTTCCTCATGCTTCCTTGTTGAGTATTGTTGGTCAGCTTTCCACAAGTCAATCATGAAAAATCATTCAAAATTCTATTGTTTTAATCTCAACTTAACCGCTCGGCGTCTGGTGCAATGGCAGCATTCTCAACCTTTCCAACGCATAAAATTCAATATATTCCCATAATCTTTTATGAATGATCTCTAGACATCCCACTTTATTTAGAGCGTGAGTAATGCGAACCGTTACAAACACATTAAATAAATAATGGCTGGAAAAAAACTGTTGGAGAAAAAGTGAGTAAATAGTAGAGTACACAATTCTACTTTCTCTCTAGCCGGGAGCAAGTACCGAAAATATTTATTGCAGTGAAAAGCATTCCTCTTCATTCTCTTAACCGAATTTTCTCTCTTTGATATGAACATTAAAAATAGAAATGTATACTTTTTACTCTAACCAACATCATGCAACAATACACAAAGTTTTACCGACATCAATTCTATAAAAATATTGCTTCCTTTAGTCATTTTAAATTAAATGGTTTACTGACTCTTTGCAAGATATATTTTGTGACATGATATTTTTGTTCGATTAAGATATCAAGTGACTTTGACTATTTTCTTTCAGCTGGAAAGCGACCCTTTCAACTCGAATAGGGATTGGACGATAATATGGTTTACTGACTCTCTGCAAGATATATTTTGTGACATGATATTTTTGTTCGATTAAGATATCAAGTGACTTTGACTATTTTCTTTCAGCTGGAAAGCGACCCTTTCAACTCGAATAGGGATTGGACGATAATGATTGAAGTGCTTAACTGATTCATGGATTGTTTGGAGAAAGGAGAGATGAAATAGTAGCATGAGAAAGTACTTATGCCCGTAGAAGATTTTCCTCGAGATATCCTCTCTAGTTTCTAAAGGAAAAATATTTATCTGCATTCAGAGAGAAAGCTCCGATTTTTGGTAGGCAATTTATCCATTAAAGCCCAGCAGGGACTCTTTCTGGATTTTTGATGATGGGATGAAGATTGGTACTGTTTTTATTTTTTTACGCTGGAATACAGAACAGCTGAGTTTGGAGCACATATGCAGGGAGAGATAAGTGTATGCTTTGGAAGAGAGCCTACAGGAGTGAGATCCAGTTCCCTTTCATTTAACTTTCAAGACGAGTAACCTAAAAGCATTGTCTTTTGGACACATGAAAGATAGATGAGTGAAAACAAAGAGCCCTCAAAGCCTTTTTTTTTGCAAAGGGAAATGAGAACGGGATCGTTTTGAGCACGCACAAGTAAGTGCCGTCATGTGCTGGGGATGTTTGAAGAGTAATACAAAATTTATTTGCTGCTTTGCATTCTTCGTGAAATGTGTGTCATTGGGTGTGAGTTGAAATATAAGAGGGGAAAGCAGAAGGGAAAGTAGAAATATATATGAGCTTTCTTTCATGTCATTTTTGCACGCTCAGCATTTTTGCGATGAATTAGAGACAAAATTTAATTTAATTTTCACAATTTTAAGAACTTTAATAACTTAATTATGGACAATTTTAATCTTTGAAATTATCAAAAATCATCAGTTTTTAAATTAAAAGCTAATTCTGCATTTTGTGCATCGAATTCCCTCCCGTTTCTAAATTCATTGCTTTATATGTTTTCAAACTTGTGAGAAAATGAAACATTTCTATCAGCATTCATTATGCTTCCCCAAATTGAGGGAGAAAGTTGCTGATACTCATCATGAGTAGAGTTTGCTGATGACAATCATGCGGGAGCAACTAGATGGAAATTTTGGAAACAAACTTAAAACATTCTCCTGCCCCACACTTCTCCCACACCATTCGGAATAGATAAATGAGGACATGGTGTTACAATGATTATGATTATTGCATATTACTCAGTTAGTGCCATGTAGCCTCCTGATGTTTCTCGTGAATGATGTTGCATATATTAAACAGGCGTAGTTAAAAGTTGGGAAATCATGGAGGGAAAGCCTTTTGGGGGAAAATTTCACGCAAATTCACGTGGAATGAGTACATTCTCCAATAGGAGGGGGAAAGCCAAGACAATAAAACTTTGCTATTCAATCTAAGCACAACGAGCCATTTATCTTGGAATGATGGTGGGACAAGGAGTTGCAGCTTTTCGAAATTAAATACTCCACAATACCAACCACTTTCAACGGCATTTATAGTGTGGCTGGTGTTTACCCAACGTATTTTGTCCTAGGCAATCAACATCGTTCTAGGGATTTGACGGTATTACTACAACCAACCGAGATCATTTAAGTTGCTTTTGAAACTGCACCAGGCAGGGTATGCACATCTACAAAACATTCACAGTTCAATAGTTTTCACTTTTTGAGACAGGATTTTATTCCATTACACAATTCAAAGTCCTCTTGCACTATGAAATAGGGAGAGTCTCATAAACCAGGTAAAATAATAATGATGTAGAGGAGACATCCTCATCATCATCGTTTCTCTTTAGAGCTAAACTCTACATTTCAGAGGCAATAAATCACTCGAGAAAATTTTATCTTTCTAGAACCAAATAGACTATAAGGCTTGTTACTGGTCTATTTTATTGGTTTGCTTGTTTGTTATTTTGTGAATGACTAGAGTTTTTTTTGTTTGCTTCTCCTCCTAAATGGGTAGGAAAATGTTGCTCAGCTCAAATAAAAATAACCGATAGAGGATATACATTTGCTATCTTTATTTGCACAGTGCTTTCTCCCCCGTTATATTGTCAAACATTTTATGGTCAAACAAGCATATCAAGAGAAACTTGATAAGGGCTATGGGCAGAGCAGTTAAAGGTGAGTGAAAATGGTGAATGGGTTTGTCACGTTCTTATAAATGGTTGAAAAATATATAGTGAGGGAAAGGATGTACTGAGGAGTTTTCTAGATTGCACGATACCAATTGTATTGAGACATGGTCCCTTGTTTGGGTCAATGAATGAGTGTGCGTGAGTAAAAAACGGGCTCCGTGCTTTCTGGCCACTTATCATCAAGCGGAGGAATGCAGGATGGTGCAACATGAGCCCTCTCACTTATTTGTGTAGTTGACCACAGAGTCTAGATAGAATATTGACGTCAACCACAACAACCCTCTACTAGTGTTGTGGACACATTCGGAGAAAGAATGCCTCTCAATTGCAATTGTGAATGGCATGAGTCCTATCGTGAGTGTAATGGCCCAACTGGGCAAAGTAATAAAAATGTACAATGTTGAGAAGAACAAATGAATAAAAAATAGTGAAATACACACAATACGATGGGGAATAAGGATATATTTTTAATAGATGGGATCTCCTCCTCAGCCACCTACACGAGAATATCAGGAGGCGATTTACACATAGATGCGTGACTGTGAAAAGTGCAACGGCTTATTTATGACTATGGACGTTCGTACTAGCCCTTTCCCTGTTGTTCTACTTGATTGCAACTCAAGTGGCTAGTGACTCAGCTTATTTTGTCAAGATGATCATTAATTACAAGGAAGCACACACGTGCATTCATACATGAGAGATAGGTGGGCTCTTGAGCGAACGCAGAGAGTTGTCTTTAGACTAATATTTATTTGCGTTTCTTCCACTCTCTTGCTGGGTTTGGGTGGAGGAGAAAGTGCTCATTGAGTCGAGTAATGTAGATAAATTTCCCCTTCTAGTTCAACACAAAATGGGCTAGTTTACGCGGAGCACTTAGGACCTACCTTGGATTTCCAGCCGTAATAAATATCTCTATCTGGAATGTGCAAATGGCTACTTTACAATATTGCTTACGCTTCACTGTACAATGTAATCCTTTTTAGCCCAGAAAATAATAAAAACAATGCGAGATGCAACGCACTTATTTTAGACTTAAAAAGTCATGTTTACAGGGACGCAACAAATGCTGTTTCAAGGTGAAAGGCAAAAGTTCTATTTGACGTTTGAACAGACAATTTAGCCGGAAGAAAAGTTTCCATTGTCTAAACCAGTTTAAGTGTAACTGGGTTTGTCTAGCTTTATTTAGCATAATTTGGCTCGAAAGCATAATTAATACGGTAGTTTGCTTTTTCCAACTAATTATGAAGCAATATGTGCGTTGTTGTTTTTACTTTGAATTATTTTGATATTTTCCTAGAACATATCAGTATCAGAAAGGTGAGACCCGGGAGAAAGTAATCGTCTGATAAGTAGGAGGCTAGTGGATGTGATCACATAAACAAAGTCAAAATGGGCATGTTATGAGCCTCAGGTGGAATAAGCAATAAACATAAATGATTTCATGCATCTTTGAGGTATACCTATGCAAATGTAGTTTGGATGACACGGCACCTGTGAACTTTAAATGTGTAGCAGAAATTCATAGAGTAAAATTGCACATGTAATTTCGCATAATTTGTTTATTTGCTTAACTTTTTGAACATTAATGATAAAAAAGCATCTTTATGATTACTCGAGGGACACATTTATTCTTTTTTTGTGCTTCTGTCCTAACAATTTTTACGAGTAGGTATGCATTTGGCATTTTTAAGCATTGCAAGTACTGTATCGGGTTTGTTATGATATTGTATCGGAAGCAAGCAGCGGAACGGATCCTATTTATTTCTCCAAATATTCGCTAATAAATATAATTTATCAAGAGAGTTCACTCCAATACCCACCATGCACTCGAGTGTATTTACTTATCCAATTTTCAGTTTGCTTTTCTATGCATTTTTTGAAGCAAAAAGGGTCTTTCTTGGATAACTAGTTTTTCAAATAATGCGCTGTA
This sequence comes from Rambutsinella grinnellia, assembly GCA_027743725.1. Lineage (NCBI taxonomy): Eukaryota > Metazoa > Arthropoda > Collembola > Entomobryomorpha > Entomobryidae > Rambutsinella > Rambutsinella grinnellia. The sequence goes on along the minus strand of JAHZMU010002194.1, from coordinate 3,815 downwards.
TTTACCCGTTAACGTTGAAGGTGAGAGGAGACAACAAAAGAAAGTTTCATTACTTTAACTCAACTCATATGTACGAATATTTTTGGTGAATTTTGGGTCTCAAGCAAAAACGTTGCCTTTGCCCTTTCCGTGTCAAGTGGGGAAATAGGCTGTTGCATATTTTTGGTAGATAAGCCAACCCCTTCTCTTTCAGTAATGTGATTGTGGTTAAATTATGAGTTTGCTCTAAGCGCATTCGTGAAGGATGCGAGATGATAGCACAAAATAAGCAAATACGCATACCTGAATATGTTTAGCAAATAACGATGTGGAGCCTGGAAAAGAGCAGCAAAAACAAACAAATGCAGTTTCTACAAAGTTTTTACACTCTTTATAGTATAGAGTTAGCAAATGTTTCTAATGTAAGAAGAATTAAAGAGCGCCCAATTTCTTAAACTTTAATTTAAACTTATAATTTTCAAATTAGTATGCGTACAAATCTTCTATCAATGATGACATTCGTAACAATTCCCTGCATGAAACAAACCACATTTATACTAAAAATATAACGTCAGAGGAGGAAGTAATACGGTAGATGAATAACCCAAAATTTCTTGATTTTCTCCCCGAATCAAGACATAAAATCTCTACAAGTTTAAGCAGCTTTCAGTCCTGATTTCTTGGAAATCTTGGGTTCACTCTTTCATACTTGCCTTCATTGACTACACCTTCCCTAGACTATAGATTAGCATCAGTAATCTTCCCAACCGTGATCAAACCTAGGCTCTCAAACTAACCTCTCTTTCCGTGTCACTCAGAACTTTGCAGTAAAACTTCAAGATGGTAAAAAATTCTTCTTCGTTTTAACTTTCTTCATTCACCACACCTTCCACTTGTTCCTTGAATCTCTAATCTAAAAGTAGTATTCCGCTTGAATTTCCTTTCTCCTTCCGTGCATTTTTCCTAGTGGGAATTATAATGAAGGAGGGAAAGACAAAGGATGACTTTATTAAAGAATTGCTTCAGAGCACGGCATTTTCCTCATTATAAACACACCCATGTTAGAGCACGAAGTAAGGATATCTAATTAATCGAATTAGTTTTCCTCGCTCATCATAATGATCAACTTGGTTCATCTTCCACGGTTAAGGCTCTAGTTTTTTAAAACTTTGGTGAAAGCTACTAAAAAAGTTGACTGGCTACATCGAGTAATTAAAGGGAAAATGAATTTTTTTAGATAACCACCACGGCAATCCACCTGACTTTGCGAGGAACATAAAATTGACCTCGTGTTACCCCATTTAAGCACAAGCGTTTTAATGTAATTCCATTTTATTAATATAATCCCGAAATAAAAATACCCTACATGAGTTTGAACTGGGAAGCGAGCATTTCGGATATGGTCATGCGAAAATACCATTCCAGAGGAGGAAATGACTTAAGCTTCGAAAAAAAGTAACAATGAAGCTACTAGAGATTCCCTAGTGGACATAATAGTAGCCCTTTCAACTCTATAATGGTATTAGCCACTAGAAACTACGTCATAAATGAGTTGGTTGACTAAAGCTGACGTTTAGCTCACATTTTCGGTNTTAAGCTTTGAAAAACAGTAACAATGAAGCTACTCTGGAGATTCCCTAGTGGACATAATAGTAGCCCTTTCAACTCTATAATGGTATTAGCCACTAGAAACTACGTCATAAATGAGTTGGTTGACTAAAGCTGACGTTTAGCTCACATTTTCGGTTTCACTTAATGGCCTATATGAGAACATTTTCGGATCTCCATTATTCTCGGAAAAAGTTGGCTAAAAGCTGTTTGCAAACAGAGTTGTTGGTTGGACTTCCTAAAAAAATAAACTTTGCTCTTTTCTCCCAAAAAAAAGGGCGATTGCTAATGGAAGTGCATGGGAAAAGTTGCAATTTGTACTGGATATGATTAGCCGTTTATGATTGTTCATACTCTGCTTTTATAGAGAGAAAGTCCATTTTGTGTTGTCCTCTTCTATAGAAAGTTTACTAAATAGAGAAACTTGCAAAATTGCTAAATGGACTTATCTTTTAATTTATAATTAATTGAAGTGTCCAAACTAAAATTAGTTACAATCATTATATATTTAATCCATCTCAGAACGGATTATAAAACGCCTGGCTAAATAAATCGCAGAATCTGCAATTGAAAACGGAGATACGAAGAGTCAAAGAGATATAAGAGTGAAATGACAGCTTGTAAAAGAATAAAAACTAAGCATTCACTCACTCTAAATCACATTGTGTCTGTTCCCTCAACAAAGAAATCTTTACAAACAGTGTGGAAAAACAAAGTTTTATATCTTCTTTAAGATCAAAAGTAACCAAGCTATATAGCAAATGTCCGACATGGTATAGTTCACAGATAGCAAAATTGCCATTGCCCCAGAAGATCTAGATCCTTTAGAGGATGAAAGGGAATTTAATATCCGCATCTGCAATTGATATAGTCATTACTATAATGGAATATATTAGAACCATTCACTTTAAAAGTAGTGAGCCATATCTCGTACAGCCTTTGAAACAAAAGTAGTAAAAGTACAATCAGATTCCAATATGAACTGGAATTATTATTGCTTCCTTGCTCGTTCTCGACAATCCCGTATAAAGTTCGTATTAAAAAGTGCGTAGAAAAGCATAAACTATTTCAGAGGAGCAAATAGCTTAGAATATTATATGCATGTTGCATACATTATATTAATAATGTGCAACTTCTTCTTCCGCTTTGGATCCCCTAGATGAAAAAGTTTTGCGAAGAGAAAGTCTTTTCTTTGCAAAGTTTTTTGTCTATAAGGAAAACCTGGTCTGGGAGGAATGTCCTCGGTAGCAATAATAGCCTTCCTTATCCAAGACATGATGATCAGCACTCAGTTTTCATCCTGATCCTTTTTTATACAGTATTGGCTCGCTCCATATAGCTAAAGTGAGTCCAGAGAGGAAGGTGAATATAACATCGTCACCAACACTATAAAGAATCACATGTTGGGCTCTTTTACGTAGACAAGTTGGCAGGTATGGTTTAGTCCTGGTTTCGAATATCGTAAACTTTTCACGTGAGTTGAACAAGAAAGGAATTGGAAAAGTTTTCTCCATCACTTCTCCATTATTGCGTACAAGTCACGTTAAGAATCGTACTTGCATGAGTTAAGTTGAAGATTCTTTGATATATTGGATGGGTTTGAATGGTTCTGGAATCGGGATGAAACTGGTTGATACATTATGGAAGCTTTAGAACAAGTTTGTGATGAAGTTTTTGCCAAAGACAGATTGACTAGTTGTCATGCAGTTGCTGAAATTGAGATTGGAGGGAAACCGACCTCTTCATTATTTAGCTAGTTTAATGGAAGGGTTAGGGAATGATGTGAGGACGGAAGTTATCGAATCACATGAAAAATGTCGGATAAATCATTGATAAATCCAGAGTTGGATTAGTTTGAAGATACTTTTTTTTCGCAATGACAGAATAATTGGCAATTCATGCCCAAAAATAAAGTAGAATGTCATTCATTCAACACGAATAGCCTTCTCCACGTGAAGTGGATTTGCCTTCACACAAGCTGGATGAGCATTAGTAAAATTTTTTATTCTCACAACCCTTTGATTTAACTCAAGTTGTTTCCTTTTAACCTTATCACGTAAAAGTGTGTAACGAAATAAGGTAATTTTATCTAAAAGCTTCTCTACTTTTTGATACTTGAACCATCTATTTACACATCTATGGTTCTTGACGATATTAAATTCTTTGGCTTCCCTTCTCATTTTTCTGAATGAGTGCTCTTTTGATACTTGCTAGCACTCATCATCTTC
>JAHZMU010002193.1:0-13204 GCA_027743725.1 Rambutsinella grinnellia | reverse complement strand
AAAATGTAATCCGGTAGGTGAAAAGTAAATCTGTCTTTATTGAACAAGGATACGCGTCATGTCATCCTTGCACATAATTTTTTCATCCTACCCTCGAATCGGAACCAGGTAGTTTTGTACGGATGAAATGTGCAATTCCGTAAGAAAAAGTGTGTAATGATTACGCTGAAATATCCCACTCATTTAATTTTTTTGGGCAAGGACGTAACATGAAGGGTCTTAAGAGATGACTTGTTTTTCACTTATTTTTTGCCAACACAAACCAGTTTCGTAACAGGAAAAGGACCAGGTATTAGAGTGAAGGCTGTGCCATCATGTTTTAAATGCACTATTTAACTCTCTATAAGTATAGTGCGTGATATACCATATTATCATTTCATCTTCGTCATTTTCTTATTTTCATTGCAAAAATCTAGGTAAGTAAGCCTTTTTGAAAAAACTTGCTTTTTCTTTCTGGCTCCTTAGATAAACCACAAACTTGAACAACTTCACCTTCTTTTTCATGACCAGGGAGTAATCACCATCATTCGATACACTTTATTGTCCGTCATGATCAAATACACTTTCAAACGTGTTTATGTTTAGGGAGAGTAAAAAACGAGATGAATTTCTTCCTTCAAAAGGTAAATGGGTATACACAGATGCCGATTAAAGATTAAGCATTAAATATATTAAGACAAAACCACAAATAAAAGCTAAGATCAAGTCGGGTAATAAAATTACTCTTTTTTGCAAATATATTTGGTCTTTTCTCTCATGTTATGGCATTGTTTTTATTTCAAATGCAGTAAAAATGCAAGAGATAGTATTTGGGATTGGATTGACTTTGTTTCTGCTTTGGCGTCACACGCAACTCTGTACAGTAATGCACTTTTCGAAAAAGTGATTGCCATTATTTTTCAGTTAAAAAATGTATGGATAGGTTGTGAGGTGAACAGGTTTTGTCCCTGTGAATGAAAGTCCTTTGTAGGAAGTTAAGTGAGTAATACTATCCTTGCTTATCCCAATATGACTCTGTTGCACATAATCATACAGTAATTATTTAGTAGCACAAGATACAACTAAATAGGGGAGAAGGAAGCCGGTGTTATATGCAAAAATCTAGGACTGAATCCATTTTTTAAATTTTGAACGGACGGGGATGCCCTTGCCAAAAAATTTTTTGGTGATCCACTATAGAGAAGTAATTGGTATTGTAGGAAAGATTAGTAGGGGAAGATGGGGAAAAGGATGTGTTTTGATTAACTAATACGTGCCTCGAGACGAGTGGGGAACGCAGTCTTTCCTCTGGCCTTCATCTGACGACATCGGAGGTGCGTGTATATGCACTTTCCACCTCGCAGATTACTTTAAGCTTTGGACTAGGAAGGTGAAAGGAAAAGGGATGTGGAGTTAATTAAATTAGTGAAGTGAAAAAATAACAGCATTCAAGTGACAAGTGCAAATAAAATGTAAAGTTTTTAAGGAAATCCTTTAATAATTTGAAGGAAGTGGGTTTGGAGTGTGAATTATTTGATACAGGCCAATTATTGGTTTACTTTTAGTGGGGACGGTTTTTAACAAGTGCCAAATCAAAATGAGTCTGTCAAGGACTCGGCCATCATGCATGGCATTAGTTTTATTATTATGTTTTCGTGGGGCTATTTCCGCACAAGGATTGAGTCCGGAGGAAGAGCATCGTTTGGTAATGAAAGCGGATGCTAGTGTGATTGATGAGAAGTTGAATAAAATGCCTTTTGGGGTTTTAATGGCACCTGCTCCACTTGACGAGCATTCGATGCCAATGCCAACGATGGATCCTCCACTTCCAGAGTCTCCCAAAAAGCAAGTTCAGATCACGACTGCTGGCGGGATAAGTGGAAATAGCAAAGCGGCTTTGTCGGAAAGGATAAGGAATGCGATGAAGGTAAGCGTAGAATGAATTAGAAAGCAGTCACTATACATTGGGGCAGTCTGAAGCATGCATTGACTTTCTCCCTTACAAACTTTTCTCTTTATCTCTAACAAGACTATGAAGGACCGAATGCGTACTCTTCAGACCAGTCGTACTCGCATTCCCAAGAAACCCGTGGAGCCCCCAAAGCCTAAATTTCCTCGCCCTTCCACTCTCATCACTTCAAACCCAAGTGATTTGGAAGTAGCAATGAAAAGGGTAAGCAAATACTAAACATCAAGGCTTGATGATCAAGCGCAGTGCAAGATTTACTCCTATCATGCTCATATTGTTATAGATTGAGATCATGGCCTCTCGCGCAGGCTTCAACATGTCCTCAATCCCGCGCAGGAGCCAGCTCCAAATTGTCTCCAGACTTGCTCCAAAGCTCCCCACAAAAATGTCAAGTATTGTTCAAGAAGAGCTGGAAAGCATGAGTGGAAAATTGTACCACTATCTACCCGAACCAGCTCGTGATCCTCTTATTGAAGATGATCAAGCATTCCTCCAACACTTTATGGATCAATTTGACCAGCCACATACTCAAAATGACGAATTCTATAAAGAGGTCAACAGTCACAGTACAATTAGCCAGAGTCATCAGAAGCTTAACAGTTTTGACGTAAGCCAAGTGAGTCTTACCGATGATCCAGCACATGAAGGTATAGCAATCGGTGAGTCAGCTCCAGCTTCAAGTGCTTTTGTCGAAGCACACTCTCCAAATGTTCACCTAATGCCTCCAAAGTTTGACGCGGGTGAAGGCGAATCCTCCCCAATTCATTCGTACACTCAATTGGACGACGAAGGCGTACCAAAGCCCTCAGCTTTAATCTCACAATACCCCACTCACCACGTTGAAGAAACCGATCCTCTTATTACACTCTCAAGTGAAGTGAAAGCAAAATCCATCAGCCCAACTAATGCATCAAGGACAACAAAAGCGTTCCAGGTTGGATCAATAAAAGCTTACGGAAGTTCCAAGGCACCTCCAACCAGAGCCCCGCCTACGAGACATACAACGTCTGTAAGCATGGAAGATCTCGGACCAACAGTGTCAGTGCCACCAAAACCAATTCGTGTGAGTGTTATTACAAAAGATAGTATTTTGGTGAATGATACGAGTGATGATGGAGCTGGAGGATCAGTAAGGACAATCAAATACGTTCATGTGGAGCCACTCCCACATTCAACTGTGTCGATTCCGGATCTCTCAGCATTTGACAAGTACCTCCCAGCCGATTCAATCTCAAAGGAAGTGCGCATTAATCCCAAAGAAATTACTGTTCATGTCGATAAAGGATCATTGCCCAGACCCAAGCCAAGTCAATTGGTACTGGATACTTATGAACTCCCAAAAGAAGAGGTCGCTTCAAGTGCGGAACCAACAACAGAAGATCCTTATCCCCTAACAGATGAAGAAATTGCTGCAACTGTTGCAGAGCTGAAGAAATACGAAGCAGAAATGGCTGGCTTACGAAATGGAGAAAATTCTCTAGAAGTAGACTATCCATACAGACTCACTCCACACCCATTAGAGTACCCTGATCACCCTGACCATCCTCAGCCATCCAGTTTAGAAGATGATTCTGATCTTGTTAGTCATTTGGATGAATTGCTAGCAGAAATTCAGGCAAAGCCCACGGAAGGAAGTAAAACAACAGGAGCTTCAAATGGTGTTCAACATCAAGCGACCGTCCATCCCTCACCGGCTAGTCCACATCATATAATGGGCCCGGGGATCCGGAGACCACATCCTCTTCTCAAGGTCAGTGTCAAAAAATGATTTATTTTGTAGGCGGACGTGTTTTTTATTATTTTTCAAATGAAATGGAAAAGTGGGTCAGTGAAAGGTGATCATGATCTACTGTCCTCAATTCATGCGTGACTGAAGATGATGCACCTGCTTGTAATTATTATCTAGCACCGACCTCCACTCCGACCTGGTCTTGGACGACCGATGATGATGGGAAGTAGACTTCGTCCAATGATCCGCCATCCTCCAGCCGGATTCCCGAGACCAATGGGGGCTGGAAATCCTCCAAGAATTAATGAGGTCACCGTGTCACAACTCCCACAAAAGTTTAATAAGGAATGCGACTACTTCTCAGACGAACTCTGTCTTCTTGTTCAGGACTATCCCATGTAAATCCTTTCAAAACTTTTAATTAAAATAAATCTCGAACCAACTTCCATTTTTTGCTTTATACAGTGAAGCAATAACTGAAGCTATGGAACAAAATCCATCAGTCTCTACAGCTCTTTTATCAAAGGAGCCAGCGCATAATCAAAAGAGCTCAAGTTATATTGACGGAATCCCTGAATCTTCGCTTGAGAATGAAGCAGCCGAGCTTGGTAACAAACATCCCGACTTTGCAGGAGAAGGTGGTTTTCTCTGTCCGAGCAAAGTGGCTTATGGGAAAATCAAAAAGGCAAAGAGCAGTACAACCGGAGACTGGAAGTTTGTCGTTAATTATGGAGAAAAGACACAGACACTTAGACTTGAGAAATGCTTGTAAGGAATCGCGTAATTCGTCTTCATTTTAACATATTTTATCCTAAATCATAATCATTTTAGACAACCCGGAGACACCTGCAGCTACATCATGCCCCATTTCCGAACTGCCTGCACTCAAGTCTACAACTACCACAGATTACTTGCGTGGGATTCTGAAAAGGGACTTCATACTGATGTGTTTAAGGTTCCGACCTGCTGTACTTGTCATGTTTTGGGCTACTATGTTCCAGGAAGTAAGAAGGGTCCCCCTCAATCTCCTGCTATGTCATCAATGAGACGCAGAGACCATCTAGGTCCTCGCTTTATGGGACCACCAAGACCACGCAGAATCTCGCTTCCACCCCATGGTCGCAAACCCATGCATCCAATGATGATGATGATGCCAAATCATAATATGCAAATGTCCCCAATCATTTCTCCATTGAATACTATGCCACCAACTGCCGCCGCCGTGTCAACTACAACTGCAAACTCTACAGCTTCCGCTAGTACCGGAAGTGAGGATGAAGTGTTGAGATCACTTCTTTTGCAGTATGCATCCCTTCGTGAGAAAATTACGAAACTCAAAGATTGTAAGTTTAAAAATGAGTTTATTTAAGGGCGATTTGGCTAAAAAGTTTAATGCGAATGATTTATTATTTTCCTTTAAAAGCAAAGGGAAGTCCAAGCTCCGCCACTTCAAGTGGCTCAAGCTCCTCATCCAGCTCACTCCAGTCGAAACGCTCATCCAAGCTGTACAGCCACTGGCCCAAAGACATCATCAAGGCCTTAAGGAAGCGCAAGCGTCAAAGCACAATCTCCTCCAAAAATAACAAAATGAAGAAACCAAGTCCGGAAATGCTCAAGAAACTCAAAAACCTCCTCACCAACTCCACAAAGCTCGAAAACAATCCAAAACTCAGGCAAAAAATCCAAAGCTACTTGCGAAAACTGAAAAATAGTGGAAAGCTTGGAAAGGCTTCAAGAGATGCGAAAAGCCTCAAGTCATCCAAAAGCCGGGGTGGCAGAAATATGAAAGTCTCATCAACTGCGAGCACAAGCAAGAAACTCCACAAGGTGAAAAAAGGGTTGAGCAAAGCAGACGCAAAGAAGAGGCTCTTACTATTACTCACCGCGGCTAAGAAGAAGCTTCAAGATGAGCGTCAAGCGAGGCTCACCACTACCTCCTCCAAACCTAATAGACTGAATCCACCAGCACCAGCACCAAGAAATCGACAGCTCACTATTCCGCCTCCGCAGCCACCACAGTCTCAAAACTACGAGTCACATCCAATCTGGAACTACTTCCATAAGTTGCAAGGCAACTCCCAAACCTCCCCCAGTAGGGCTAGAAGACTCAGAAGACTTTTCTAAAATTGATTGAACACTAACTAAAAATAAGTCAGTCAATAGCTGATGGAGGGTGGTAGACTCCTCTTGTTATACATTTATTTCGGGGTTTAATTTTAGTGTGCTTGCTCACGGAAAAAACAAATATTTTATTTATTTTGTTACATTCACCTTGCTTCAGTCTAAACTTTTGGATGCATTTTGAGGAAAAAGGTTTGAAGATGCCATAAAACAAAGGTGAATCCCATGTACATACATTTTGCTATGAACACTGTACGTCCACATGCTTTTCCAGACTCTTTCAAATAATTTATTACATATTTGTAATTTTTAAATAGATTTAAAATGCTTTAAAGGTAAAAAGGATTAAATGAATTTATTTCTCTAAGTTAAATGCTCTTCTGTTTGTGTTCAAATGCTCTGGATGATTCTTTGAATGGTTTAGGATGACTTAGAGCTTATTCCTAGTATGTAACGTACCTGATGTGAATGATTGTCTTTAATTTGGGTGACTGGATAATCTTTTAGTCTTGAGCCTTTAAGAAAAGTTCGAATGATACTGAAGCTTTTACGATGAAAGTTGATATGTAATTTTAATGGAATAAGTTACTGAATAAAGAATATTGATAAGACTTACTGCTGACCGAAATACAGTTTGTTTTTCTCTTTTTTGCAATGCATCATTTATCATGATTGGACTACTTGATTTTGCTCTAATAAAATTCTCCAACTTCAATTCAAATTCGAATCATTTATTTCAATGAAGTCAAATAATTTTTGTACAAATCAAATTACTACTAATAACTGAAATCATGAGATATGCAGACATAAAAATTAGCACTTTCAATTGACTGACCATCGTATAACGTTAAAAATAAATAAACATTGCGCATTCCCTTTTATACAGACTAGCAAACCAACGTCTAAAAATCTCAAATCATCTCAAAGCGTGTTTGAATCTTGTTATTGTACATTGATTGAATTACGGCTATAAAAACTAACTATTTACAAAAAGTTACTGAACTCATGAAAGACACATAATATTTAGGAGATTCAAAACAATATTCATAAGATCTAATTGAAAGAAATCATAACAGATTAAAAATATCACAAAAACAGTCAAAACATTCATGTCCGGAATAAACAAGAGTTGTAAATTAACTAAAATGCTAATTAAATTATTACGAATATACACGTTTGATCTATTCCATACCTTATCCTAGTGTCAAAAAGTTTAAGAAGTTTGTTCAAAATGTCAAAGTTTTTAGAGTAAAATTTGTACAAAAGTTTTTGAAAAGCTGCTTTCTATTCTGTAGAATTTTGAATTGAAAACTGGCACTTGATCATAATTTCAAATTGTATAAAAAATCAGACTCGATCAAATTGGCTTGAGTAAACTGCATATTGTCTTATTGTTAATTTATAATTAGCAGCCTCAACTGTTCCAATTTAGGCATCCTGTCGGATCAGTCTTATAAAATTAAACTTGTCAAGTAAAATTGTTCTCAATCAAACAAGCTAAAAATTTCTTATTGTTAAATTTATAATTAGCAGCCTCAACTGTTCCAATTTAGGCATCCTGTCGGATCAGTCTTATAAAATTAAACTTGTCAAGTAAAATTGTTCTCAATCAAACAAGCTAAAGATTAAAGATAAACGTAAAATTGCTTAAGAGCTTTCTTTCTTTGCTTCTTTCTCTTTCCCTGGCAAAGTGTAGTATTCTTTATGTTGGGACTTTCTCTGCAATGTTCTGTTCAAAGTGCCATTACTATCCTGACTATTCCTGCTTGGTGAGCGATCAACCGTCACATTATCTTCCGTCACCAAATTCTCATTAACTTTGTCCTCATTCTCCATCGCCATCATCAACTCTGCTTTGTTGAGATAAGTGCTGTGGTGCAAATTCTTTGTGTTTTGTGACTGCTTAGGTTTCGGTGGGATAGGAGGTGGGGTTGACAATCTCTTTGATGGACTATCAGGAACGTCTCCTGTAGCCCCACCACCCGAAGCGAGTGAAGTTGTACTTGGCGTTTTTGAGCCTAATGTCGCCCCAAGATTCTCCGCAGCTCCTGGATTCATCTGCCCCTTTCTTGGAAGAATGGGTGGGGGCGATACAGTCCCACCACCAGTCGAATTCGGTTTTGGTGGTGGCTTTGGAGGAGGTGTCGGTGAAGAACTGTTTTGATTAGCTTGGGCATTGCTCATCTCTCTCAAATGACTTGGAGGCATAACTATGTAATCATTATTCGATCCAATTGATGAGATCCCACTTTCCCTTTCTGACTGAACTGATTGAATCCTCTTCTTCAACCTGCACGGAATCGAAGGAGGTCTCGTATTGTCCTCTACAGGTTGACTATATACATCATCATATTCATCCTCCCCTCCATTATAGTGTGGTCTTAGCTGCCCATAATCATTGCTGCAGACTGAGCTCCTATTAGACACGCTTTTACTCCCTTCCAACTTCCCATTAACCTTCGGCACCGGAGGTAACGGGCTGTTGACAATGCTCTTACTCCCAACTCTTCTAAACGAGTCTCTGATCATAACCAAGTTATTTCCACTGTTTGACCTTCTCAACGAATTATGATTTTGGTTATGCTGCTGACCATTCTGAACGGGATGAGCTGCCAAAACCGCTACCATTTCACTCTCCGTCTTTTGAACTTTTATCTTCATGTCTGCATGGCATTCCAGTAATCGTTTATGCAGTGGCTGCACTCCTGGAGGGCAAAACCTCCCGTGAATATCCAGCCCCTGCTGGAGAACCATTACTTGCTCGGATAGCAAAGCGATTAACCTCTTGACAAAGAAATGACTCGTTTCATTCTCATTATTTTTAAGGAATTCCTCATTAAAGAATGCATCCGAATATTTCGGTATTCCTCCTTGAACAGCAGCGTCCAGCATCCCCTGTAATTTCATACTGAGGGGATTCACACTCCTCACTTCAGACTGTGTTTGCTCATCACTTCGATACAACGCAATTAGTGACTGAAGTTGGGTAGTAGCTTCCTCCATTTTCTCACAAGCGAACTCGATCGGGCTCAACTCTTCAACCTCTTTATTCACAATCTCCAACCATCTCAAAATACTCGGGAGCTCCGAATCCGTCTGCATCGTAGTCCTCTCAATCCACATATACTTGAACTCATTATTATCATCGGGTGGAGGAGGACTTGGGTCAGTCGCTGTTAATTTCTGAATCCTCCTATCAAACTGGAAGTGGCAGACATCATTAACTCTAAAAAACGTCTTAATCTTCTCCGGTGCTGATGTCAATGCCAAGCTCTTCATGCTTGCATTTGTAAAATCTTTGATAGTTTTGTATAATCATATCTCCTCTCGTATTCAATCGCTAATTCTTTACACAACTTGATTCCCTTCTCCCACATTTTTCCTTGGTCGAAATAGGCTAAGACTTGGAGATAAATTGATTCCTTCAACTCCGCTTCTCTTTGTCTCTGGTACTGTTCACCATTCCATTTCTCGCATAAGAACTGATCCCAATCCCACTTCAAAATGTCTCCGTGAAGTAAAAGGGTGAACCCCGCCTCAGTATAGTTTTGGGTGGAGACTTGCAAATCATGAAGTTTATAAACGTACCTCAGATACTGATCGGTTCTGTTCTCTTCTTTATAATATTTCAGCAAGTTTACAGTGCACTGCATAAGCTTATCTCGATTCTCATCCAAATTTCCCAAATTAGCTATGTGCCTGTAGTCCAATAGCAGTTGTAAGAGATGAGCAAATGACTCAATAGCTTTTTGACACATTTGACTCCAAACATTATCCACTTTATCCCCTCCCAAACTCCTGCTCTCGGATGAAAGTCGGTTTAAATGAATCTCTTTGAATTGTGCCCGATACCCTTCATCATCCCCATGCTTGCCCATATCCGGCGAGTTAATTAGAGAGTCAAGCTTGTCAATTAACTCTGTCTCGGTCTCTTTAAAATTCCCATTTAGTCTATACTCTGCTTTCATCATGTCATAAAAGAAGATGCTTAAAGTTTGAGATCGTAGCTTCTCCTCTGGGATCATCGTTACTTCCAAGAAAGGTCCTATTAATGATGGGATAAAGTTGCGCTTATCCGAGTCACTTAATTGAGCCCACATCTGCAACATTTGCTGTCCCATGTCGAGTCTCATGTCTCCATACTTTTCCAAAATGACTTCTCTCTTACTCGTCCTAAACTTCTCTAATTGAAGACATGGTTGGGAGATGAATGTCACGGCAAGAGTAAAATACTGTGTCCAGAGTTGAACATCAAACATGTTCAAAAAGTAGGTAACCAGAGGCTGACATATTTGCTGAAGGGTTATCAGCATAACATGATTAGTCAGAAGCTTCATAACAGCCCAATCATTTGGGAAGACATCTTGCTTAATTAAATCTCTGAATAGGAGGAAAATCCTCAAGAGCAAATCTCTCAACGGCTTTCTCTCGTGGAACTCGTCCCACAATCGGTTATAATGGAAGGAATCCATTTGCTCTAGTAAGCCGATTAAACAAGTAGTCAAGTTCGAGACAATCGAGCTAGTCCTCTCTAATATCAATACCGCTTGGACCAGTCCCTCCAAAGTTGTAAGGACGAGGACTTCGACATCTGCGTGGATATCCCTATTATCCATACTTCGGCAGCGAATCCCATGCAAATAAATTAAAATATCGTTTAAAACATCCGTGCAAAGCTTGAGCTCTTCCCGATGAAGTAGATGGTGTCTTATATGTTTGCAAATGACCGGAAGTAGTTTTGTACGGCAAGTAGAATTCTTGAATAATGAGCATTTTATAACTTTATGGATCGCCTGGAGTTTTCGCAGGAGAAAGTGAATGTCCGGCTGTATCTTGGAGGGGGATTGAATTGAATATTTCACAAATCAATTCACAAACATCCGAAACGCTCATAACTCTCAATAGCTCTTCATACATGGAATGGAGGTTTTGGAGTAGGACTGACTGTGTCCCAACCACCATCGCTGATGAATCTTGCATGGAGAAAACTTTGCAAAATTCTGCCACCAGCGTTTTCACATCTCTTCTAAAGCTGTCCTCTAGATGACCTCCTGTCGCTCTCGCAAATAATCCTTGAGATTGTACAATACATTTGAAAATGTATTCGAGAGATAAATAGCAGTTTTTAATTGTCTCGTTGACTTCATCAGTGACCCCTTCTTGTTTGAGGAAGACTGACGTGTAATGGCATAAAGATTGGAGTAATCCTTTGTATACAAGAGCCGCTGCAAAGTGTTCCTGGCAGTAGGTATTTAACACCGCCCTAAAAGCTGAATAATGAGGTTGTCTCAATAACTGGAAGATATTAACAAGAAGGGTAAAAACATCCCCCGAATTTTCCGTGCTATTCCCCTCCTCATCCGAGAAGACCGTAAAGAGAGCGTCGAGTACGTCGGGTAAAAACTTCCTAATAATTTCCTCCGTCGCTTCCGAGCTTTGAATTAAGTTTTGCAGCGAAGGCTTCAAATTCGAAGTCTGTTTCCACTTGAGCAGGTTGACAAGATCGATATTTTGTGTAAACTTTGTTGAGATAATAAGTGAATTTATTGTCACCGAGTCTTTGGATAAGCTAGAGTTTGAGAGTTGCTTTGGCATGGAATTCTCATCCCCCCATTTATAAATGTGGATGTTGTGCTCCCCATTATTTAAAGTTGTTCCCGAAGTGTCCATTAAGCTCAGCCATGTAACCCCAAACAATTTCTTTTCTGCCTTCTCCTTTGCACTGCAGTGCCTGAAGAGAATACGCAACCTCGACTTTGGAAACAACTCGATTGGAATATTAAACTTTATCGTTTCCATATATTTTGGAGAGTTCTGATGATAAAAGATTAATGACTTGTGACAATTCCCAGGCAGATCTTCGAGTAACTGATCGTCCTCATTTATAACTTGGACTTCTACTTCAACATTGCAATTTTTAGTCCCTCCCGTTTTATTTGGCTTTTTCTCAATTAAATCAACAGTGACTAGGGTTATATAAACGTCATTTCGGACCAAGCCTGGAGGAACTATCAAGCTTGATGAGTCAATAAGACTGACAATTTGTGGGGAGCTCGCTCCACTTCCAGAACCTCCATTTAAAATAGCATTACTACTCCAAAAGACGGCGACGGAGAGAAGACACTGACAAATACTTATTTTGCTGCTGCTCGCATTCCGGAAATTGTTCGAGATGATTAATTCATGACTCTGCCAGTAATCCTTTTCGTCCGAAGTGTACATTTTGATCATTTGTTCCCTCAAGTTGCAGCTATTTAGAGGCTCGTCGTCATTCAAGTGATCAATCTCTGATAACCTTAGAACTCCACATGCATAAGGACGACGGAATCTCCTTTTGGCTAACTTCTTTGTAGAATTTTCCGTATAAAACATTCTTCCAATCCGAACAATGTGGACTACAAGGAACAAATCCTTCCTTGATTGAGGAACCTGCTGGAACACAATGGTCTGGAGTCGTTCTTCATTCATGTGGAAATTGCTCTGGGCTAATTGCGTATGACTGATTGTATGTCTCTCCGAGATGAATCTACTCCCATCAAATAAACTAACGATTATTTCACAATCATCAGTAATTCCGTAGCTGAAATCCCGAATATTTATACAAAGATTTGTTGGCTGCTGCTTCTTATTTTTTGGCCTTGACACAGTATTACTCCCACGAGCCACATCGGCATTCTCCACAGACCTTGTATGAAGCTTGAATAATCTTCCTGCGCCGATTTTAATACCTGTATTTATCTCAATACTGTTCTCTGGTCTAAGAGCTTCATTCCAACCATTTTCTGTATCTTCCTCAGCTTCCGGAAGGAGCCAAGCCCACGGCACTAAATCCAACCCCAACTTCCTATTTCCCCAGTCAATCTTTGAGCAAATTTTCCTCGCCACTTCTCGATACTGATCTTGAGTCAATGACTGATTTAAAATTTGTCTCCGTCCCTCCATCAAGTCATCAATTCCCCTCCTGATCACTTCAAACTGGTACGAATGAACGTCAACATAAAGCTTCTTCCATGTCTCCCCCCACTCCCTACAAACTTCAGCAATTCTATCCAAAAATTCCTGGCCTTCATGCTGAAGGCGGACAACATAAGAGGTTGGAAACAAGCCAGACTCTTTCGAACTCTTTTTTGTTCCATAGCTCCAACCTGGAGATACTTCCTTGTCAAGAATGTCAACTATTACTTCTCCCAGTTGCAAATCAAGCGCTTTTACTTCTCCCAAATCCAACTTCGACCCTTGATATGGATACAAAACCGTTCCCCTCTTGGAAATTTGCGAGTGCTTTTCCATCTCCTTTCTCCTCCTTAAAGTATCCCCTTGACTTTGACTTTGTTGTGTCGCCTTTGAGCCCTGCACCCCAACTTCCCCTGGCTGGGGTTGTTCTTGTTGCTTCCACAGCATTTTCT
>JAHZMU010002192.1:0-13270 GCA_027743725.1 Rambutsinella grinnellia | reverse complement strand
GATTAGGGTAATGATGAGCCAAATGGAATAGATTATGAAGAGAGTGATGAGAAAATTGCAGCTCAATCTAAACTCCATTTTACTTCAAAATAAATCATATATTAAGGTTTTTATGGCAAATCACTTTTAACAAAACCTTCTTACCAAAATGATGACCGAATGGATAAACTTGCAAGACTGATGACCTGCTTCAGGTGAGATTGGCTATTTCAGGCAAGCTTTCACCGGCGATTAAATTTTCGGGACGGCTAAGGGGGAAGCTGGCTATTTCCTTAGGAAATAACTTTCTTCTCGAGAATGAAGAGGCGTTCTAAGGAAAATCCTTTCCCGTGATATTGATTTACAAAAGGTTTTTTATAAATGAAAGTTTGCTTTTGTTAAAAAATGAATTGAAATATTTATTTTTACCTATTGAATTTTTACTGACTTTTTAAACTCTAAAATCTGTTTGTCTCCTCCTGTTGGCTAAAAGCCTACGGATAACCTTAAAGATGGCGGCGATAAACCAAAATAATTGCCGGAAAATGAAACGTAAGCTTCTGCTCAATTTGACCATTTTTACCCCAATTACTTATAAACCGGAACTGGATATTTCAATGGTATGAGTTGGAGTCTTGTCTTCGTTTTTTCTTTAACACCAAGATTACAATCACTAAAATTATTATTATTAGCAACATTCTTTGCTAAACCAGTGAATTGCTCTCTGAACCAAATATATATGACGACTGAGCCAATTAAATCTTTGTCTTTGAATATATAAAGGAAATGGGGAAGATGATATATGAAATGAAAATATGAAAGTCGTTTTTTTGCAAATGTGCAAAATTTACAAGCAATTTTGCACATGAAAAAGAGTTTGGTTATTCTATGAAAACAAAGATAGAAAGATAGCCGATGATATTTTTATAAAATAATGACAATAAAATTGCGATACCTAAAATTATTTTTGCAACATGTTCAGTAAAATAAAAATAAAAATATTTTATCAACACAGCTTTTACTATTCTAGTTAATAGAAATATATGAAGGTGTTCAATTTCCACCGGATATCCATTACATTACATAAAATTCATTTCCTCTATTTTCGCACATGCTTTTAGCCTAACTCTTTTCAAATGTGAAGACGTTTACTAGCGTTTAGGACATTGAGCTTTCATTTTGAAAAAGAAAAGGATATTTTGTGCTTTCTGTTTTAGTTTTTTAGCTTAAAAGCCAATTTAGGTTTTAATTTATTTATAAAATTTTTGCAAGGTTTCCCCAATCGTCACTTTATTTTTGCTATCCAATTAGCTCCGGACGCAATCACGCTATGTATCCCTTTACCTTTTACCAATTCACCCAGAAATATTAGTAGAGAAACGCTACAAGCCATTCCAGAAAAAATAAAGACAACTTTTACATCACCAACAGTCAACTTACGAATTGGATCATCACTTTGCTTTCTCTTTTTCCATTTTCCTGCTTTCTCTAGTTCGCTCTCCGCTTCTTTTCTAATCCTCTTCAAATGAATTTCATACCAATGACTCATCAAATAACCTGCTTGTGCTGATCCCATATAAATTCTCAGCCTTTCTTCAAATATCGAATGCTTTTCTACTTGAACAGCTCCAATTGAAACGCGTCCCCTTTCCTTATCCATAAATATTAGGTTGTCCATTTCCGGATGGGATGGACTCCATCTGGCATGCTCTCCCTTGATAATTTCATTCCATCCTATGCAAACCGTCTTCTCATTTAAAGCTGTTTTATGCAGACATTCCTCTGCANCCTTTCTTCAAATATCGAATGCTTTTCTACTTGAACAGCTCCAATTGAAACGCGTCCCCTTTCCTTATCCATAAATATTAGGTTGTCCATTTCCGGATGGGATGGACTCCATCTGGCATGCTCTCCTTTGATAATTTCATTCCATCCTATGCAAACCGTCTTCTCATTTAAAGCTGTTTTATGCAGACATTCCTCTGCACTCCATTCAATCTTTAGAGCTTTAGCTATTCCTTGCATTACCGGGCTTTTTGACGTCCTAAAAATCTCAAGCTCCAAACCCCCAATACTTTGTAGGAGAATATTATACTCTGGATTCTCATATAGGTCACGGAATGTCTCCGGAATCCATGATAACTCTGCAAACGTCAAGAATCCAACTAAATTGCAGGTGTATGCAACGCCAAACAAGTATGAAAAAACTATCCAGAAAAATATAATAGCTCTTGAAAGACCTCCTTTTGGTTCCGCGCTTGGTTGGTAAAATAGAATTGCATAAAAATTTAAAATTACATATGAATTGTTCCACACATCAGTTATTTTTCCATATCGAACTTTTAGTAGAAAAACAATAATAAATGTTACAAAAGCTAATAATGTGAACAGCCAAATTTGAACAGACAAGGGACGAAGAAGAGTATCCCATTTACGTAAAGTATTCGGTTTTTGAATATAAAACATGAGGGAAATGCTATATTGCCAGGTTAAAATTGACATGTGGGGAAACCGTTCCAACGTGTGAGCTAAATTTGTTCCGAGTTGACCTCTCCCACTTATCAAGTCGCCTAACATACCTTGCCAAGTACCGTTGACAACGAGTCCGAAGCTTTTCGCGTGAATGTAGCTAAATGAAGCGTTCTCTTTTGTGGCAAACTCGGCAAGGAAGTCAAGCTGGGTTCCTACCAGCTTTCCGTCCTTTAATTTTCTGACGTAAGGAGGGACTTCCCTGTAGGAAACGGTTAGGGAGCGACCATTTAAATTTTTTAGCTTCTTCTGGAAGTTAATTGACTTGCTTTCGACTAGACTTCCGGTGTAGATAATTGGCTCGATTAGGTAGGTGATTGTATCATCTTGGTTGAGGAGGATGACATGCTTCCGTGCAATTGATAGAGGGTCGAGGAGAAAGTCAGGAATTAAATTCAAGTCTGTGGAGCTGTGTTTAGTTGTTAAAAGTAGGATTAAATAGTCGTTTATAGAGCGAGGTAAACTATTAACTTGGATTTTAAGGTCAGCTATTGAAGCAAAGTTAATAACGGATGTCCAACAAGCACCTTTAAACCTGAATTTTGACAAACTAACACTTTCATAATATCTCTATTTGGGGAAAAGCTTTGAGAAAAATTGTCTGAGGAGCTTGAAATGTGGCTAGCATTTCTAAATCAATTGGAGACTCGTTCTGATTCACAATTAAATTTAGATGGCAATCCCTTCCAATCCCTTTCCAAATTTGGGTAAGGTCGGAGGTCACAGTTTTAGTTAAAAAGGTTGAGAAAGGCATTAAATCTAAGTTTGATGTTCTGAAAGCACTCACGTCACTTAATAGGAAGGTGATGGTATACAAAAATGGGAAAAGGAAAGAGGAAAGAAATTTATATTTTTTAAATCTCATTTTTAAGAAGCTTTAGATCAATTAATTCCAGGCACAGTTAAGTGGACAATGGAGAGAAAATTCTATTCGGTTCACTTGCAATTACTAGTAGTAAGAAGGAAATTGGGAGATTTGCAATTTCTTTTATTATTATATTGACTAAAAGCAATGTTAAAGCAGGAACTTTAGTCCCGCTGCCGCAATATATTAAACATTTCATTTCATACTGCGACCGTAATAAAGACTGAAAGTTTTTATTACTTTAGGAAGCATTTTTATGTCTTAACTTCCAATTTACACTTTAAAACATGTTACGTAACTCTTATGGCTTATCTCATACATTAGTTATTTATAAAGCAAAGCCGTGCTTGCTGACATACAGCAGTTGTCTAGCTGATTGAAACCACACCTATAATTCAAAATGCTGCTACTTTGCCGTCTGTCAAATGCCATTATTATGTCAGTATACCTACTTAATAAGTAGTACTTATTACTGATTTAAAATTTGGGATTGGAAAAATATGACTTTTTTTAATTATTCTTTTGAGAGCAAGAAGGAAGCATTCCATTTAAATGCACATTGCATAAAAAGTAGGTAATGACATTATTTATCTTAACCCCTTAATTACCCCGTCGTGCCGTAAGGTAATTGTATCCGGGTATGCACTTACTATTTTAAATACATTTGAGTCGACAAAGTTAAAAGTATTTAACTCATTATTTCATACTGACCTTTAAATTGTTGCATTGCCCTGACTGGCTAAACTTTAACCATTGCGTATTGAAAGCAAGTGCTGTGAATGTTAAAGAAATTTAATAGCCAATTTACACTAACAAGACTTTTTATTCATAGATTATCTTTTAGATTACAGACATACTGGTGGACATTTAATATTTTTATCATTATTTATCTTAACCCCTTAATTACCCCGTCGTGCCGTAAGGTAATTGTATACGGGTATGCACTTACTATTTTAAATACATTTGAGTCGACAAGGTTAAAAGTATTTAACTCATTATTTCATACCGACCTTTAAATTGTTGCATTGACTGGCTAAACTTTACCCATTGCGTATTGAAAACAAGTGCTGTGAATGTTAAAGAAATTTAATAGCCAATTTACACTAACAAGACTTTTTATTCATAGATTATCTTTTAGATTACAGACATACTGGTGGACATTTAATATTCTTAAGCTCGATATCCACAAATTAACGGTTAAATTGTTCAGTTTTTTCCTAGAAATGCAGGTAAATGTTAGCTTTCTTGTATGAACCGAAGCTTTTACTATGATACAATTTTGTTTAAAACGATATTTTACAAGAACCTCGTCTTGGTTTTTAACACGAGACAAGGTTTTAGCAATTGAGTTAGTACTATTGGGTTTGTGACACGTATACAAATCAATACAAATTTAAATACGTGTGGCTAATAAATTATTACATAAAAAGTAATCAATCAATCCACGTGTAAGATTATAACCTTAGTCAAGTACCTAAACTATTTGATTTCATAATTAAACGCTCACTCTCATTAATTAAAGTGAAAACCACCAACTTGCCTAACGGTCAGACGTTGACCGTCACAAGATATAGCAAAATTAAAACTTTTACATTCTCCGTTTTGACATCAGCTTAATCATTTCTATATAACAATCGCTGTAAAACCCTAATCAACCAGAATGCCGCGTAAGCTATTCCTAATTCTTGTGATAATTGTTAAAATATCCAAATCCAATTCTATCCAAAGTATGATTCCTGTGGAGCCCTGGGATTATCAAAACTTTACATTTTATCCCACCCACGTCGACTTCTCTAACTACCGAAAAATTCCCAAATATTTTGACAAAGTCATTCAAAACATAAACACCTACCTAAACCTATTCCAACCTAAATGCTTACTCCATTTTATCAACTACAACGGAATAAATTTCATCTCATTCGACAACCCAGTCGTTCTTTCCCGCTACGACGTCATTTGGGTAACATTCAACGGAGTACCAAAACTAGACATGGAAAGCAAAAACATCACTAGCTTGAGAAGGCGTTTATTCTATTTTGAAAAAATATCCACAAATCTTTTCGAATGGTGCAAACGGATATGGCCTGATATGGAATGTCTTGACATGATTTACGAAGATCTTGCAACGCGAATCAAGCCATGGACATGCGAAGCTCATTTCTACCTATTTCCACCTCCGCCACAAGTCGACCAAACTTTCTATGAAGAAGACTTGTTAGAAAACTCATCCCGTTTACTAGTCCCTGGCAGCTTTAGACGCTTCTGGGTTAATGCACCATTCACTCGAGACTGGAAAGTAACCACTGACGCATATATGAACGCTGAGGTCCTATCTCATCTTGAAATAATTGACGTAAGACGACCAACGTATCACATCCTTGTTAGTGACTCACCCGAGGAAATATTCCGGGCTTGGAAACGTCAAATTTTGACACTTGAGTCGATGCCCTTCCGTGATCACACGATGCTTTTGCTTAACCTTGAACTCTTGATCTTTCCCATTCCAAAAGATGAATTGGCTACCAACTATGAACTATCCAAGATAACTTTGCTATGCAAATTTTGCTCTGAAATCCACCCCTTTTATCCCATCTTATTCTCTGGTAACTTAACTTTTAATAATTTCTACGCTTGGATTAATTGCTTTAACCATCCCATCCAAAACATTCGGTTTAGAATAACAGCTGTAGATTTACTAATTGATAAGCTCAAGTCCCTCTCAGGTCAATCGATGTATTCCACTCTACACAATAACGTTAAGAAAATGTCTTTGCGCACTTTAAATTATCTCGCAGCTGTCAAATTTACATTTGATCTTGTTAAAAATATGACGCTCTCTCCCATAAATACTTACTACCCAACAAGTTTAGATGAATTTGAAGCATTTACGTATAAATACGATCCATTAATAATTGCCTACTTGGCTGGCAAGCAAGACTATGTCCATTTATGTATGCCTGCAACAACCCTAGCATTTGTAAGTTGTGGAAGGCCACAATTAAAATTTTTTGGTTATGGCCAGCTAGTATCAATTTATGATGTTTGGATATGGCTGTTAATCATTTTAAGTGTATTGATTTGTTCTACATTTTCCACTTTTGTCTTATGGGAAAATACAGTAATCAAGGAACCCCAGAAGGTTCAAATGAAGCTCAAAGAATTTTACAAATATTGGAAAGAAATGGGCCTGAACTATTTCATAGCTTACTTTAAGGCTTTGCTTGAACAAGGTGATGATAGAATTTCCTCTTGGCCGACAAGGAATTCAGCTTTGATGAAAGTAACGGGTAGCTTTCTCTTAATTGGAATTGTCCTAAGTAACGCGTACAGGAATGATAACGTTTATAACCTGGCGCTGCCGCGGACTCCAATCCCATATGATAAATTTGAAGTATTAGGTGACCAATTCAGGATTTTTTATAGAGGATCGTTTTTCGTTGGCGGAGATTTAGATGTTTTGAAATCATTTTTATTTACAAATAACGCTACATCAGTATCATATTTTGGGTTGATAAATGTTGATTTGGAGGATGTAGTTAAATTTTTAAAGCCGATAGAACCCTACGACGAATATGATATGAGTGTGATAATGAAAAGTGAAATATTAGTTTATGCAAAGTCAGAGACGTCGTATAGGAACCTCCTGGGGAACGCAAACCTTTCTGTATTTTCAGACAAAACGCAAAAATTGTTTGAAAAGGCAAAGCTTCATCCGAAATGGTGGGAGTTGTGGGAAGGTCAAGGCTAAACTATCAGATTCTTTTGAAAATTGCGAGGATAAACCAATAGCTTTTATACTCCCGGATTTAGAAGCCTATCCGCTTTTTTATGAGCTCGAAAGAAGCAAAGAAAACATTTATGTTGGGGAGGATAATTGGCTTACTTTATATTTTGGGATTGTTTTGGCTGGATGGGGTACAGAACAGTTAATGACAAGGATTAGGACGGTTGGTCAATCTGGAATTATTGAGTATTGGTCTAACTACACGGTAAGATTTCTAAGTAGGTTAGCGGCTAAACCAGCAACAACTACAGAGGAAGATAATAAACCAAAAAGGACAACTTTGAATGGAAATATTCTAGTCATTTTTACTGTTTTTGGAGTTGGAATTGGCGCTTGTGGATTAGCTTGGGTTCTGGAAATTTTGATGAGATTCAGAAAGACGGTAAAAGTAAAAATTATTAGTTATTGGGTAAAAATTAAGATGAAATGTAGAGCATATTTTAGCTATTTATGGAAAGTTCGATATCTATTTTTAATGGAGAGACGTAAATAATAATGGTTTACTAGTTGTAAGTTAAGTATAAAAATATGTTTGAGTTAAAACAATCGCATTTGTAATAAATAATAATAATAGTATTATTATAATACGCTAAATGCAATTTTGCATTTACTTTATAGACAGCAGATCATTTTATTCATAATTGCATTTCCGCGAGAAACATTTTGAACGCAAATTTCTTAAAAATAACTTACTTCCGTCAAAGAACTTTTTAAACGCAAAATTCTTAAAAATACCTTATTTCCATGAAAGAACATTTTGAAGGCAAAATTTATAAAAATGTCTTACTTCCGTGAAAAAGATTTCAACACAAAATTGTTAAAAATTGCTTATTTTCGTGGAGTAACTTTTTAAAAGATAAATTCTTATAATTTTTTTGTTTCCGTGGAGGAACGTTTTCAAGGAATATGTTTTGTCAAATAAACCAAATAAGTAGCTACTTAAATACAATAAACAATAAAATTTTAATTGGTGCCTAATTCAATTCCAATGACCCGATTAACGGAATTAAGGGAGAATGCAAGCTTATATGCATTTGCGTATCTGTCTTCACTTAAGTACTTTTCCCGTCTGTCTTTTGATAAGAGTAATCCCAAATGTAAACATATTTACGTAGCGAACGTTAGGATATATTTAATTCATTCTCTTTGCTTTCATTTCTTTTGTCTGGGCTAGTGGAAACTGGCAATAAACTTAAATTAAGCTGACCTTCACCTTCCTCAAACTCATGTAATCACTAGTAAGCTGTTTCAGCACCAGAATCTAATTACTCTTGACCAAAGTTCTGTTTCTGCAGATTCCATTTTAGGAAAATAGCAAACAGTGTTTCATCAGCCTTCAATTTATTCTAGTAAAAGCAGTGGAGAACTTTCTCTATCCTATCCCATGCCTAATTCAATTACTTGCAATGTTTCCACCTCAAATTATTAACGTCTTTTTAATTTTGCTTGTCATCAAATTAACGGATGGTCAATCGTGTTTGGTAATTAAAAGTATTTACAATTTATTTGAAATAATTTCATTATTTAAAAACCTTTTGCTTAAAAAAAGTCAGGATATAATTGATCCAAGCTATGTAAACGTCGAGTTTACTCCACTCGTTCGTTCTCCATCTGCCCAATTTTTGTACGGGTATACAATCAAAGACATCCAAACAATGATTGAATTGGCGTCTACTCGTTTCCAAAAGTTTTTTTGTGAAGCATTGGCCACCCCCGGCAGGTAATTGTGGGTAAGAAATCAATAAATATTGCATTATGTTCAATTATTTTTATTTTTTTTAGACAGAGATGATGAACCCGTCTTCAGATCGATTCTCAAATTAATGGCAGAGTTCAATTTACTCCACAATAAGAAATTAGAAGTGACACTATCCTCGGACTTGAGTTATGATTTGAACGAAACGTTAAATTTGGTTAACGAAACAAATTTAATCCATCCTGGAACAGTGAAACGTGTCATGCTAGGTGTAAGCGAGACTCAAGCGAGTAACAACAGCACTTTAGTTTATCTAAAGGAAGCTGAAAAGAGTTTTTCAGAACTAAAGATCGAAACGGGAATAAAGATAAAGCTTAGCCAGTGCGACAAATATAAACGATTAAGGTCAGGGTTAAACATTTACTCGAAAATTTCTCCACTTATTGAACTTTCGGAGTTACCACAATCAGTTACTTTACCTGAAGCAACTTGGAAATTGCTAATTTTCGTAGATTTTGTGGTGTTCACGCCAAATAGCGTTTTTGTAATTCATGACTCGCCACCAGAAACATCAATGGGATATTTGACAAAGCAGTTTGAGATTTGTTCGGCGGCTGTGAAATGGGCTGGGCATAAGGTTGATGTGCAATTTGGTTTTGCATGGTGTAGTAAGGGTGATGGTTTGGAGCAAGATGCAAATCATTTAGTACAATATTGGAAATTGTTGGGGAATTGGGCAAAGGGTCGCGGTAGAAAAAAAGATGTTTATTTACAGAGGGCGTTTGACACGCCTATTTTGAATGGGACAAAAGATATGGAGAGTGTGGCGAGTCAGGGATGGTGGCGCATTGTAAACCCAGATAGTCGGAATATTACTAAAGAGAACTTTAAGGAAAAGTTTTGTGGTAGGAAATAATATTTCACTTGCTCAGATTACAAAATTGATAATATTTTAGATTTGGAATGCCTTATTACGCTTTTACAGATTTAAGCATTTCGGAACAGAAGATTATCAAGTCAAAGCAGAATTTGGATTACACATTCAAAAAATACGAGAGCACAGGCGAATCTGGGAACTGCCTTGTTTTGATAATTATCTGGATTTTTGTGATCATGACAAATGTTTCAGTTATTGTTTGTCACATTATAAAAAAAGCTAGTAGGGTTGACGGGGGAAGTCGTGGGCAAGGATTGACTAGTGTTTAAAAAGTGTTTTGTCAAGAACGAAAAAGTTGTTAGGTTAAAGTTTCTTAACTAGTTTTCGTTTTTAAACCTAATACTATATTAAAATTCGATGTGAAAAAACAAAGTTCGTCAATCATTTTAATGCCTGACTGGCTGATCATAGTAAGCAAATAACCCAGATTAAATTTAGCAAGCTCATATGACCAAAAATCCCCACATATCATATCTACTCGACCTTTAAAATTCAGCTGTCAATTACTTGTGTCAATCGGGTAAAACAATAATCAGACTGATTAGGCCCGGACCTCGTTCCATCGAAAAAACTTTACCTTTTTTACTTGTGATTTGAGAAATGCATATCTCATTGCACTTAATCAATTTGCTTTATAAATGGAATTGAACCCCATCCACTCATCCAGTCTTGTCCCAGTAACAAAATGCGGACATCTTTTCTCGTAATTTTTGCACTTTTCAGTGCATCCGTCCTTGCCAAGGGACCAGAAGACACAATTGTCGAATACTTCTTAAGCCAAGTAATTCAAGCAAATTATTGGCAATGGATCAACGAGAATAATTTAGACCCGACGCCAATCCGTCCAAACAAAAGTATTTCAGTGGGCTGGTCAAATTCTACAGATAATATTGATGGGACGTTTTCCGACTTTACAGTCGCCAACCTTGGCGCTCCTGAAAGCACTTGGAATATAAAGGTTAAGGTTGACCTTGAGCACAGAACAATCTTTATGGAAAATTGGTATATGGGCCGTATGCCAATGGAATCTGCTGTTCCTCAAGGTAAGGTTTAACTAATTACTTATTTCTATTTAAATTAATTTTGGGTGATTTCTCTCCCAGGAAAATATAAAATTAACGGGACAATCAAAGACGTTGTTCACGTCGAAGGAGAAGGAAGATGGGCTGTTAATTTAACCGGACTTGCAGTCTTTATGCATCACATTCAATACGAAAATTTTAATATTTCTGAAGATGGCTTCATCGACTTGTCAAATTCTGATACATTTTCGCAGCTAAACCCCGGAGTTGATTATCAATGGGGAGGGAGAATGGAGCTAATCTTAGATGGCTTGACTGCTCGAGGGTGGGAGGACCAGATTAAAACCGAAGTGTTCCGGAATTGGAGGGAAAGTACGAAGGAGCTTTCGTGCTCGATGGATAATCCTTTTCTGGGATATTTTGATGAGTGGCTTGGGCTCGTTTTTGCTGTAAGTAAAAAGGTTTGGAATTTCTTTTGCAACAAACTAATTATGACTTATTTTTCAGACAACACCAATCGAAGAAATGTTCAAATTTAACGAGCAAGCACGGTTAGGTCTTAAACCAAAGTTTAACTTGGGCAAGACAAGGCAAGTTACAGATGGGAGCAAAATGAGACAGCATTATTGTTTTTAAATATGATATGGTTGTAATAATAAAATATCAAATATCAATAAAATGAATTCTGCGAATAAAAGAAATGCTTTTTAACATCCAAAATGGCTGCTCAACTTGTATTTAGCACAAACAATATTACATTTTTATTTGCACAAAATATAATTTTGCTATTAAGGTCTGCATTTAAATGCTGTGAAAATGTTTTTAGAAATATTAGTAAACTGCATAATGTATTTGTCGGTCTATTTAAAACAATTTTGTCTCTTTTATTAAGAAAAATATGCATTTCATTCGAGCTATAAAATGATATTTGATTGCTAAAAAGTAGACAAAAAGCACATTTTATGGCATTGTAACGAAAGCATTGCGCCCTTTAAGATTTTCTGCCTGCTTCTATTTATCAAAACTCAACTTCAGAGAGTAGTACATTTTCAATAGCACGAACAAAGTAAGAAAAGTATACACTGGCGCAAGCACGAATTTCTTTCCATTTGGTTCATATATACACAACACTTAATGTTTAAAACGTAAAATTCAATTAAGCTGAAAGTGTACCTAAATGTGATATTAATACCTTTTATAGCATCAACCTACTGATAAAATTAATGATTTGAAATTCTATTCTGATTAATTATCTCATAACTGTTAAAATATGTAGATATTTTATGTCGGCTATCCTTTCACCGTCATCGTTCTTCATCCCTGTATGGTTGAAATTTACTATGTCTAATAAATTACTTTTAAATTTGGCATTTTACCTTGACCCAAAATATAGTAAAACTATAGTTGTCCACTTAAGCTGAAAAGCCTTTATCAAAAGAATACTCCCCGAGAGTGAGCGCCCCTGAACTTTGGTCATTTTAACCTTGGAATTTTAGACAATTGCATAAGCACATTTAAAGTATGATTTTTTAAAAATAACCCAAGTCCTTTCTCCATCCAGCTTTCCCTACTCGTTTATAAATTATTAAGACATACGTGGGGACTGTGAAGGAACTAAAATATTCAGCCTTCTTCAACCCGTATTCACCATCTTCATTTTCTTCTAATCTCAACTGATAAAAAAGTAACTTTAAATAGCCCCAAAATGTCACTATTCAGAATAGTTTTATTAATTTCAAGAATATTCTTTACAAACGCAATCGAAAGAATAATCCCTGTTGAGTCATTTTATTATCGCAACTTTACGTTTGAAATCACCAACATTACTTACTCTAACTACGCCACAAGTGCCGTAAATGATACCGCGGCTATGTCAAATCTAAACGAATATTTTGAGCTATTCCCACCCCACTGCTTACTCCATTTGATTAACTACAACTTCATAAATTTCATCCCATTCAACAACCCCGTCGTCCTCTCCAGGTACGACGTCATTTGGGTAAGATACGTTGGAATACCTATCACCGACAACATTGCACCCGTCTCTAGCGTACGAAGGCGACTATTCTACATTGACCAGCAGAAGAAT
Organism: Rambutsinella grinnellia; assembly: GCA_027743725.1. Taxonomy (NCBI): domain Eukaryota; kingdom Metazoa; phylum Arthropoda; class Collembola; order Entomobryomorpha; family Entomobryidae; genus Rambutsinella; species Rambutsinella grinnellia. The sequence goes on along the minus strand of JAHZMU010002192.1, from coordinate 369 downwards.
CTTTCATGGTGCATTCGACTATTTCCTGACATGGAATGTGGGGATGACCTCCTCTACGACGACCTCACCACAAGAATCAGGCCTTGGAGATGTGAAGCCCATTTCTATCTGCTCCCACCTTCGCCACAAGTCGACCCAAGATTCTACGAATGGAACGCTTTCGAAAACCTATCCCGCCTACTAATTCCAGGTGGCTTCAGACGCTTTTGGGTAAACGAAGCAATGACAAAAAATAGAGATTTAGTGACGGAAGGTGACATGAATGGTGAGTTATTCAACCACATAGAAATGATTGATGTTACACGCAAAATCTATCACGTCCTTATAAATAATGACCAGTCCCTTCTGGAGAGCTATAGAGAGTGGAAA
>JAHZMU010002191.1:0-13123 GCA_027743725.1 Rambutsinella grinnellia | reverse complement strand
AAATTGAACACACTTTCATTATGCTCTAAAGCCGATTATGCAAATTGGAGAAAGCGTCAACAGCATTTCTGTTGGGAACATTAGACTACATTAGAAATATGCACATTTCGTTAAAGTAAATTATTAGGTAAGTGAGGTGAATGTACACTTGCAAATCAGTTGGTGAATTAAAATTGCACAGATTTAATGCGAGTTTATAAAGCGAATTACCCCATTTAACATTGGTTGGTCGATAGTTAGCTTTTGGTCTACGAAATGGCAAGTTGCATAGTTAGTGATTGCATGACTTGGGGTGATAAGGGTATAAATGACAGAACGGCTGTCAGGATATAACCTCTCGTTTTTGCAATATCCTTAAAGACACTCGAGAGCTTTTCCATTTCCACTACTTGTACAAGAGAAACAGAACCAAGTTGCATGATTGCATGCTGCCTGCGCTCTCGTTTCTAAAAATTGCGCTTTAGATTTTTTGTTAAAATTATCACTCATTTTCTGCATTGTAAACAAAGGATAAAAGGGCAAAGTTCTGCTGACCAAACTGGATTTAACCTTTTCAACTTTTACTTTAAAGAACTTTTCATTTAATGCTCACAATCAGCCAATCTTTTAAAAACTTGATGTAATGAATCATGTACTTTTCTTTTTGATGATAGATGATGGTCTACGCAAAACAGTACAACACAGACAGAATAATCGGTCTTGTCCGCCGTGTAGATCAGAGATGTGCTATACTTCGTACACCAACCTTCAGCCTGGAACGACCTAACGGTGCAGTATTGAACACAGTTCGAAGTTCACTAAAGTCCCTCCTAACTTGCTGCTGTTTATGTGCCTGTCGGCTAACCTCCCAGTTTCAAACTCGCTTCTTTAATTTGTACCTGCCCGATGGCATCACCTATATTGGAGAGATTAAGCATTCCAGAAAAAAGTTTGATGATTATTGCGCCGTATCCCGAATCGAATAGACCCAAAGCTTGTCTTTCAGCGTCTATTCCCGGAGACGCCACATCATCCAATAAGGCTCTGCTGCTGACATCTATGTTTATGCTTGTGAGTTCAAGAAAACAAATATTATAGTTTTAGCTCTTGTAATTCTTTTATAAAAACGTTTTCTCTTCTTTACAGGATTTTGTCTACTTTCAAAGAAATCGTCGGAGCATCTCCTGCCCAAAAATTTCTACAACTTGTACCGTAATAATAATCATTATAGTTGCTGTTGCAGTTATTGGTTTTATGGCGATATTCTTCGGGGGCGGTGGCTACTCTGGAGAGAAGACTAGCAAGGGGAAAGCGCCCAAGGGCTGAAATTACTTCATACGAGGTTGAACCAGTGAAATGTAAAAATCACGGCGGAACGGCAAAATTCATAAAAATTTATAAACTGAAGTAAATGTTCAAACTTGAAGAGGAAGAAATAACCATTTCATATATCACTAATCTGGCATTGGGCAAGGAATATAACTGTTAACAACTGGAGAAAACTAATATACTTGCCATAGTCTGATCACTTGCCACAACACGAGATCGTCTTTCTGATTAATTTCAACAGACATGTCATGTCTGTTTGACACTGAGAAATGGTTATCTAAAGGTATTTTGGGTGATTTCTATCTTCCGCTGGTTCCTCATCGTATGAGTGTACTCGTTATTGGTACACACATACACCCTCTAAAATGTGATGCATGGATTCTCATGCTATAATCTTTACTAACTGTGACTAACTGTAGTCAGGATAAAATGAACCAAATTTTGTAAAATGTAAAAATTCTTTCTAATATTCAAGTTCGCCATTTTCCTTTAGTAGATTCTCAAGTTGACTCTGTCAACTTTGTACCCTTCATGATACTCATTCAAATTAATCAAACTCCTTTCAACTGTTTGTTAAAAATAATAAGATAAATTATGGTAAAAGTATAATAGATTCACAATCTTTAACTATAGATTGAGTAGCTAATATGTAGAAGTTATGTAAATGATTTACATGGGATTAAAAATTTAGCTCTGAATAGTTGTAGTTTTTGGCTATTATCTAGTCGTTATTCTTAAGTGTAGAAATTCTTCCTTGAAACCTATACAAAATTCAAAATAAAAATATTACTTTTCAAACAGTTTTTTCTCATGATAATTATTATAATCATATTAAATAGTTTCACCAGTTTTTACTGAAGCATAAATTTAAACGATGTCCGTACAAATGTAGGAAAAGTAAATCTTCAATTCAGATGTGAATGTAATTCATTTTTACAGTACCGTCATACAATTTTACATAAAATATAATTAATCATAAATAACCCTGATTCAAAATAAATAATTGGAAATTATTTGAAAATACAGAAATATAATCGAAAGTCAGAACCCGAATGTAAGAAAGGAGGTTGGAGTAATTTAGTTTATTTGATAAATTGAATGCCCTGGCTCAGGAAAAGGAAACAAACAATTTGTCCGTTACAATACAGGAAAGGGACTTTGTTTATTTTCCCTTCCCTTTATCCCTGTCATCACAGTGCGTGTCTGCATATTAAAACTCAGAACCGATCAAGAAATATGCATATCCCCTTCCCTATCCGCACTAGCCAAAGCTGTCTTTAGCAGGGAAGGGGAAAGCAAACAGGAACAACTGGGCTCATCATACGCATCTGGCAGACTGGCAGACAGCATTGGAGTTCCGCCAGCAGCTGCAGCCACAAATTAGGGGAATGGAGAATTCCCAGGAGATTTCTATCCATCAAGCCATTTCAAACCAGCGACACCCAGGCATTATACTTACACTTTGCGAGGGAATTGTACTCTCAAAAAAGACTACACTCCGATTTTCTCCCGAATTCGGGTTCCCTCCAAAATTCCTTTTAGTTTCCCCTTCCTTTCCTGTGTAGCATAGCAAGCTATGTTTTAGAGCGAGCGTGGTATATGAAAGCAAAGAATGAGCTTTCTCATTCTGTCTCAAAGGGTGAATCCTAATAGAATGGATGCTAGCGTATAATTTGAACCAACTGATTTTAATTATTATAATTTCACTCCTTGCTTAAACTTGCTTCAAAATATATATTAAATTAAAACTTTAAATTTAGACCATTATTTTAAAAGAACAATTTTAGCGTTTCTTACAAAGAACAAATAATGGCAAATTGTTATTTTTAAAACCAAGAAAAGATTGTATTTGACATTACTCTAAATTATGTAATTTTACTTGATTGCATTTAGGTTTAGCTATTAATTAATTTACTACTTGCGACAATGTCAATAACAAGAATATCAGATAATATTCCATTAGTGAAGGAGAGAATATTGATTACAACATAAATGTGTAACTACCTCCATTTTTATCATTTCAATCTTCTCTTTCCTCAACTATGCAAGTTCTTATCAGTTGATAAAAAAAAACCTTGTCAATTACATTGAAAAATTCATACCATTTTCTTCAAACTATTTCATTCTTTCACTCATGCTACCAATCGAATTTGTCAATCAACACGGTGTGAAGCTATATAGTAGTCAACATTAAGATTGACTGGGTGGTTGATGTTCAGCAGTGAGCAACGCTTACTAATGGGAGCACCCGTTTAATAATGCACGGTCGGAGAGTAATGACTACCAATTTACTTTTTTCATAAGAAGTAATAGCTTTAATATTGGGAACGCGTGAGTTGGCTTTGCATACCACCCGTGAAATGGTGCACCTCACAGCAAAAGCAAAATCGCATTAGAAAACTATTCCACTACAAACTTTTACCGGATAAAAGGCTCAAAGAAAGAAAGAATGGTGCCTAAAGTGATATTTGATTTCCATGTTTAATTTGAAGGTGCAAAAGCAAAGCAAATAAAATAAGGAGGGGTCCACAGGCTAAATCAAACATGTCTGGCGGACTTTCTTTATAGAAATTTTGAAAGGCTAAAGTTTCACCGACGAATTTAGGTTACTACTCCACATATTTTACTCATGTTCAGATTGCATAAAGTGAACCTAGTTTACTACTAATGTTTCCCCTGCATTTCTCTTAATAGTTAGCAATTTCGTGTATGACAGAGTGAGTTATCTAATAACATAGTTTCATGAAATATTCAGCCTTTTCAACCAGTAGGGAAAGGAACAAGCCTTAACTGGTTGTGAATTGTAATATATTTCTTTACAAGTTACCTCTTTCAACTTTTGGCATACATACAACATATCCACTGCTTATCCACTTTCATTAAATATATCATGAGCAATAAAGCTTTTCACCGATTTTCAGGTTTGAAAGCAGCTCTTTCCCAGTTTTATCGCCCGTATACAAAGCCTGTAGGCTCCTTTCAATTTAACGATTAAATGAAAGCTAACGCTTTTCTTTTATAATGCATACGGGCATTGATATTCGTTGGGTATTCGCATACTAAATTCGACTGACCTTACAAATTGTTTGTGGAAAAGTAAGACGAGAGAAGCGGAGTGAAAATGTGTTGAAGAGAAATGAAGTGAGTCACTCTTAAACATGCATGAGGTACGTGTGCATTTTAAGTACTAGAGCCTATAGAAATTAAAGCAATCTTCTTTGTTTTTAGTATCGAGGAAGGACCTTGGTTTTACTGACGAAAAATAATAGGGGAAAGTCAATATTTTATAGCATTTGAAACTGTTGGGCCCACTTAAAATACGAATGTAAAAAGAGGCAAGTTATAAAGCCATTCGTGGATGAGTAACTTTCATCGGCAGTTTTCAATGCATCGGAGAACTGTAGTTTAAAGTCTAAAGTAAAATTGCAGGTTTGATTTTGATATATTGATTCTGGTTAGTCTTGAAAGTATTTGGGAAAAGGGTTATTACTGAATGAGTGGTTGAGCTGAACATTTAAAGGAATTTCATATTCCAAGTTTTCATATGAGACTTGGCTCCAGTGATTCTAAAATAATAGGGGTTAAATAAGTCTTGGGTTTTTCTATAAAAGGATCAAGGATGGAATATTATAATATGGTAAGCAAAATTCTCAAGTGTGAGTTAATCTGATTTAAATACATACTAAACCATAAACCAAAATCTTGATCTATTAGGATGCTAAACACTATACGGTGCTTGGGATTCTTGGAGTTGTCGAAGTTGTCCTTTTTTCACTCATCTTTTACAACTGCTATATTGGTAAGTATTTTCTTTATCCGTTATTCAAAACTTTACATTAATTACTTTCTTTCTGGTAAACTCTAGAATTGCGACAGAGAAGACGAGAAAATCACGAAGAGAAATATAAATCATCAGAGACAATTACAGAAAAGAAGGGTAATGCATATATTATTTTGTATCATTGACGGTTAATTAGATTTGCAATTGCTACTATTTCAGAGAAACCAACTGTGATGGAAATATTTTCAGTGGATATGACGCTAAAACGGGATCCGGAATTTCAATCAAAAGGTTAATATTAACGTGGTCTTTGAGGACCGAACTATTGCTACAAAATATATTATGATAAAATTGTATCATACAAGTTGTATAAATGCGTTAAACTCAATCGAAGCGTTGGGAATCTCGACTGACCTGATCACCTTAAAATTATGTGCGAGTCTGCGAGTTTGCAATATTATTACTGCAGTAAATCAATTTTTATTTTAACAAAATAATAATTAATAGTATTCCTTAATTGTGATTTGCAATGTAATTGTGTTTGAACTTTCCATATTGTGTTTTTTAGAATAGTCTTTGCTTGATTTAAATAATTAATTATTTTATAGGAAATGACAAAAAATAATATACATAATATATACGAGTATAACGTATAAAAATATGCTTTCCAAAAACCTTTCCCATTAATATAAGTACAAAATTAAGTTTAGGTGGCTTTCAATCTCAATAATTTAATCCGATTGAGTGAACATTAAAATATATGCTAATATTTGTTTTGACCAATTAATTAATTTCAGTACAACCAATTATTTATATCTACGATGTAAAAAGCGAAATAAAATGATACAGTTTCATTCAACGAAGAAAATTGAATATTCATTGTCCCCAGATTAATTTTTTAAATTGGTAATCTCATCTTTTATATGGAATTTTATAACATACTTTTCATAAACAAATCATCTTATTGAGAAAATGAGGTGTTAGCGCATGTTTCTCATTAGTTTCAATAAATTAGAAACCAAACTCAATGCGCAAAATATTGGAAAATGAAAAATCTTTAAAGAAGGAAAAGGAGTACACCGACGCATTCCTACTCGACGCATGGTTTCAGTATTCGCACGTGTGAGTCAACGCTTTAAAGATGCAATATGCAAGGCTTTCGTACCGCACAAAAAAGTTCCATTCTTATCCAGTACAGAACTAGAGAATAGATGAAAGAGCTTGAAGAGGGTTGCACAGAAATAAACGTAAAGAAATTTACGTATAGGGGAAAAGGCTTGTATGCTAGCTATGATGATTCCAAAAAATACTTTCTATTTGTACTTCGTTCAAAAGTGCTTTTGCACGTGTTTTTAACTGACTTAATTTAAAATTTAATGAAAGTTCGATTTTTGATTTTTTTTAGAGTGAATGAAAATTTTAACATTTTACAGAGCAGTTCACAATGAACTGTGTACATCAAACTTTAGCACGTCGGAAATGCATTATGAAAAGATTATTTATATCGTAGTGAAATATATTTCATAGATGCGATTAACCCAATATTTGACATTCTAGTAACTTGCGCCCTAAATATTTTTAATGATTTGAGGACTTTCCCATAATTTTCTGACATTGACCACCTAAACGAAATTGCTAACCGCATTGTTTATTTCTGGGTAACATAATTCATATAAAATAGCTTTTGGTCTCACTGTCAAATATAGATTTACTTTTTTATAATAATACTAAGAATCAAAGCAGAAATAATATATAAGACATTTGGCAAATCTCAGAATTGTTCCCTCAGATCAATACGTACCGCCCACATAGTTCTATTCCTTTCAGACTTCATAATTGCATATGAATAAAACCATTATCCCCTGAACCATACCGTTTCAAAAGGAGAAACTGGAGAAAGCTTCATGAGAAAAATGAAGCTGACCTAAATAAGTTATTTACAGTCTAATCCACGAGCTTTCTTAGCATAATTTTTCTCATATGGTACACGCCAGACGCAGGGAGCAGTGACCACTGAGTTCCCATTCTCAATTGCATGCTCTTTCTCTATATGCAATGCTCAACTTATCCTTTTGATCATTACAACGAGACCACATAAACCTCTAAAGCATTATAAATTTATATAAATATGTAGCTTTGTTCCCACGTGGTGAAAATGAAGCGAGAGAAAGGCAATCTTGATATGAAAGAAAGCACTCTCACCCTAATTTCTGCCCGTCATGCGTTCCAAAATGCTGTGATTTTTTTTCGCAAAGCAGTACCAACCACTTTGTTTTTATTCGACCTGTTGTATTGTTTTGTGTGGAGGCGTACAGGTCATCTCTATTGGATAGGGAGGCTCACCTTATTAGCATTCAGGGAAGGCTTTCTTCAAAATAGAGTGAAAGCTCTTCAGAATAGGTCATGTGGCACTACAAGATTTAGATAAGAAGTAAATATTTGGGTCAACAAGCATTTTCCCTTTTATGAAGAAAAGGCTAAATGAGAATAGAATAGGTTTGCGCAAAGTGGAAGCAGATGAATGCATTTTGCTATCACTAAAACATTTTTCGTCTCACCCCTTTTCCTTCAATTAAGGTCCTTTTGATTTATTGGTCAGGAGATCTCGGTTAATGCTGGTTTTGATTGCCTCCATATGGAAATCATTATTTTATTACTGTGCCACAAAACAAATGTGCATTTAATGGGGAGAGAAGGTCGGCCTGTACCAGAAAGTTTTGAGATTGTCGAGTCAAGTGAATTGGTTCAGCTCATTTCCTTCCAAGATCCTAAGTTGGTAAGTGGACATGTGTGGTGAAGACGTAAAGTGAGATTTAATAGTTAGTTTGGAAAGTTCACAAAGTTCAAAATTTAAAAATGGGTGAAATGGCCACAAAATGGATTGAAACTGTCCTCAAGTGGAGAGACAGTGGAAGAAGTGCATTGTCGTCTGTTCATCCGGCTCCTTCGCCCCCGACTCCGGCGTCAGTTAGTTCGTGGAAAAATGGTTAGAATAAAAACAATTTCAACAAATATTACTTTTTAAAAACCAATTCTAAAAATGATTTAATTCTTTGCAAAATATTCAGATATTTCAACAAGATATGCAACAGAAAATATTCATTCTCCAGAATACGACAAAATAAAAGGTTAGATCATTAAGAAAATAATATATATGCAAATTACCCAGTAATATTTTTATTCGAGCGCATTGCAGAATTGGAAACATTCAATTACTACGATGAACTCTGGATACAACGGACCATGAAACATACTGACAAAGGCAAAATATATTTTTGATAGATATATGCAGTAAATATTATGAAAAGTAAATGAGAACTTTTTCATTAGCCAACCACAATAACCCGAACGTCTATGAAATTGTGAGCCCTTCTGGTCAACCAATTTTCAATAGTGATGCAAAAGTTTGATCAAATATCGAGCTCATCCGAAAGTTGTCAGTCGCTGAAGAAAACTGCATTGAAATTATGTGTTTTCGATATGAGATCTGGAAATGAAATTCTTACCTTGGCGAGTAAACCTGGATCGGAGTCGGTAGTTAAATACTAAATATTAATACTACTATTGTACCATGCGTATGTTATAAAAATACTTTAAACCTAATTATTATTTTACTTAAGGTGATAGTCTCCGCCCGCCAGAAATTCTTTCAGTACAACGCTATCGGCAAAATTATACGAGTAGACGCTGGTACCGCTTGGAAAGGGCCAGACTACAACATTCGCGGAGCAAATGACAAAATCGCTATTAAAGTGAATGGGAACCGTTGCTTCTTTTATAAAAACACAGTGTTCGATGTCTGCACCCCGGTTAACAAGGAAAGCTACGGGAAGATTTATAAGGACTGTGAAGGCTACGACCCCAAAGAGAATAGTAATGTTGAGGCAAAGGTTCCCGTCTACCGTATCACTTTCCCCCTTGACCTGTCAATGGTCAGTAAAGCCTTAATTTTATCAACAGCCTTGACTATGGTACTTTAGCATTAATTATTAACTAGTACTTTATTTAATAATAATCTTTTAAATTAAAACATATTTAAAATTTCCAGGACCTGGACTACTTTGAATGTGGAGAACGCGAAGCAAAGTCCGACTTCCTACTATTTTCCGTTGGATTAGCAATGGTCACCTTAATTGTCCTTTTGTTCGTTATTATTCTTTCAATTTTAGTAACTTCACAGGTTACAACTTATATTCATAATCATTATGGGAATCATACCGATCAGGCTCATTATACTGGTCCATCAGAGTTTGATGAATTTGAATTAATTGTGGAAACGACAACTCAGCATATCAAATGAGAAGCTACCTATGTTTGACGATTAAATCCTTTTAGAGCAATTACGGTTTCATTTTCAATTCGTGATGAATTCTAATGCGACACGGTAGGGTGCAATTCAACATTTCTGTTTTCATTAGCATATTTTTGATCTCCGAGGAAAAACGAAATGGGAAAATCTATAATTATTCCATTCCTGATTTTGTTACAAACAAATATCTCAATCGCCGAAGTTTGCTTTTCTAATCCCAAATTTAAATTTTCCAAACGTCTCATGCAAAATTACAATGATCATTCCATTAAATGCTTACTTTACAAGTGGTACATACTATTCAGTATTTGTGACACCATTTGTTTTGCAATAAAAATTGCAATTAGTCTGTCTCTCTCTCTAAACTAATGAAGAATTGAATGAATTTTAGTTCGCTTGTAAAATAGTAATATTACTTTTATTTTTGAAAATAAATAAATAAATACATAAATATCATATGTTCGTATACAATTAAGTGTGATAAGTTATCTACTATTCTGATTTCCTCAAAGCCATCGCAATCACCCCAGCCATTACTTCTTCCCCCACAGACTTTATTTGATTTGCAGGAACGAGATACCCCCGCGATGTTCCATCATCCCTGACTTTTATCGCATAAGAGTATTTAATCCCTGCGATCTGCTTCATCCAATCAATACACTTTCCTGGAGGTTCTGCTTGTGAATACTCCCAAGATGATACCTGATACTTAGCACCTGCCACTTGTTCCAAAGCCGCATTTCCAATCTCTGCGAGAGAAGTGAGCATATCAAAATCACCGTTCCTCATCACCGGCTCCTTTGGAATAAGCCATGTTTGAGAGTAAGACTGAAGGCTAAAGTATAAAGATATTTGTTGTCGTCGTGTCCAAATCGCTCTGGAGAGGGCGGTCACTTCTGGCTCAATATGAGAGACAGTTCCTCCATAATAGTCTGAGCAGGGATTGTGAGCGACGCCAGTTCCTTTACTATAAAGTTCCATCAGTTCGCCTCGATACATTAAAGCGAAGTTCCTGTCCAGATTTACTCCTTCACACTTTCCATTTACACGCACTCCGAGATTCTTACCCCAGAACCTGTCAGTCGTCCTTGTAAAATGGTAGCCATCCGGATTGATAAGTGGGACAAAGAAGAAATCGTATTGTAACAAAATATGGTCATAATCTCCGGACACGAGTCTATCCAAAAAGTACGTTGCTGTTGAAATTGCCAACCAATCTCTTCCTTGAAGGCCAGCATCAATCCAAATAGCTGGTTTTTCCATTTCCCTATCATCAAACTTTGGCATGTCCCTAGAAGCCTTAAAGAGGTAAATGTCTCTTCCCATCTCTGACTTGCCTATCACTTCCGAGCTTAACCGCACATTACTTGACATGTTTGTCCCAAGCTTATACATAAAATATGAGATGATATCGTCATAGTCGTGATACGTTTCCCATCCTAGTGGGGCTCCACTAGGGGCCATGTAACTTTCCCTTTCTTCATTTAACAAGATGGAAATATCCGGGTGAATGATTTCAGCCTGGACGTCAATCTCTCTGAGGAACTCCATCACATCGTCCAGTCTACTTTGTCCCACTAATATCTCCGCCGAGTCATTCACCTTTGGCAAACGCCATAGCTGAACAGTGTCCCTATGCTCCAGGGTTTGAATCAGAACCTCTTCATACTCTGATGTCACATTATCCACTCGAAGTAACTTATAACCAGTGTATAATTTACGTGGTTTGTTCATTACACATGTGGCACTGATTATAAAACCAAACAATATGATGATCGATGACGAGGTAAATAATGAAGTAATTATTTTATAATTCATTTTGTCAAAAAAGCGAAATTTCGTAAACATTCCAAATCAAAATTCTACGACGGGTTCATACCAGTTAAAACTCTATTAAAATTTGTTATTCAGCTATAAATTTTCATTCTTGAACGAATGACCTCTTCTACTAAATTACTCGACACGAGTCGTTTGAGGGGCTCTGCAAAAATATATGAAATCCATTATTCATATCGTCATCAGGTTCGGGCTACCTTTTGTTAGCTTCTAAATTCATTTCATTTCTAGCCCAATTCCCTACTGGAGACCACCCTTATCATCATTTGTGGCAATTTGGTTTGGTGAAATGAAACTGCATCCATAAATAGGAATGTGATTTAATTACCCTGCAATTAACTCATTTTCTACCCAATTGTTTGCCAGACAGTGCATCCACTTGATAATGAACTAATGAGCTGAAATCAACAATGCAGACGAAGATCGTATAAATGTGACCCAGTTTTGATACGATTATGGACCACATGGAATGAAACTGTTTATTGTCCATAGCGAGTCCATTTTCCATTTTCATGCTTCATTTCACATGACAAAGGCCATAAGTCCATCTCCAGAGACTTGTCATTTAGTCTCCCAAAGCTATTAAAGCTAACAGCGTGCGAGGAACGTGCTAGTTCATTCACTTTTACATCTAGTTGGTTGACTACGACCACTTTGTTGTAAAACTGGTGTCCAGCCATGTAATAGAACTCATGAGATTTCTTCTACAATCTACAACTAACCGGAAGACGAATTATTATGAAAATTGAAATGCTAATGTGAACATCCGCTCAACTCTGTGTTTCAAGCTAGTATGAACATGAAATATTAACACTGCCACTGCACCAAACGACAGGAGACTGTCAAAGGATCATTAACCGCTGCATTAATGATGAATATTGATTAAACAAAAACGTCTATGCCTAAATTGAAACGCGGGGAGGAAAGACATGTTGCTATTTTTGAAGTCTTTGTTTATACTTTGGTGCTGAAAGAAATCATATTAAAATAGTAGTGTGTCAAGAAACCCAATTAGATATTAATCAAAACATTGCTTTCAGAATAAAACATCAAAGGTAGTATATTGCTTGGCCGGCCAATGACGTATGACGTATTTCTCATAACCTGAGACGCCCTAGCTAACTAATAAGTTCCGATATGACGCTCGAATACAAAGACGAGGTCCCTAGTCCCTGCTGGTTAAGCCATACATCCCTGACCAATTTCTCCAAATGCTAAATGTCAACTAGGAAACTGCTTATATGACCATACCCATTCATATTTTACTTCGACCTGTAAATAATTAAAAGTCATAATTACTTATAGTTTTTATGTGTAGTTGTATATAAAAACGGTTTCATGATATTTTTGTACTTTGCTATGCTGCTGTGTTCCATAAAAGCAAAAGCAGGGAAAATTTCTTCATCATAAATCAGAAAAACACTACCTTCATTTAGCACGCAAGCAAAAATTGTAAGGGGACCTAGACGGCTTTTACTACCACTATAATCAACTTTTGGGACAGCAAAATGTAAATGAGCAGCAGTAGCAAGCTCTACCCTCCATTCTTCAATTGAAATGAATAAAAGCTTTTTGATACTTCTCTATAACAAGTCATATCAATTATAAATAACTGCCCAGCACACAATTTTTATACAGCTAATATTCTAGTTGAAAAAGCTACTTCTCCAGACTTTTTTCATATTAGGCTCATATGAATATCTAAATAGTGTTTGTCATGTCACTACGTAAACTTTATATATGCGCTCCCATTCCCACTCTCCCTTTTCTCTAATGGTAGGACTGACAAAGTCGCAACCGTCACCCGCAGCCCGCATGGGAACTTTTTTTCGTGTTGAATATTATGTTAGATCCTCTCGAAATAAACTGGACAATGACCAGTTGTTGCA
>JAHZMU010002190.1:0-21910 GCA_027743725.1 Rambutsinella grinnellia | reverse complement strand
TGTACCTATTATTCAGCTCGTTTTAATGGATAATTTTGAAAAATGTTGCTTAACCAGAGGAGCGGTATATAGGCGAACAGAGAGCGGCTACTTTTAAGCGAAAAAAATTGGTCGTACTCAGCAATGACTTTAATTTATGCGATAAAATTATGTACATACGTAATAGTTGGGTTTAACCTTGTAGTTTTTCTCTAAAAGAAATTATTAGGTACATGATCATCACTAGTCATTTGGCAATTCGATGTTCATGCTCATTATTTTTTTCAAGACTTGTACCAAAACCTTTAGAGAAAATTGATATTGATCAATGAGATCAGACCTGCTATGGAATATATTTCTTGTTTACATTTTGTAACAAAAGGTGTAATAAAATTGCCAACTGCCCACAACTTCCTACTCAATATGACTTATCTAGACTACCGAATGTGTTGCATAAGATTGTAGAAAAGTGAGGAAAAAGGGAAGGAAAATGAGGCCGTGTTTCGGGTCAATCACCCTACCACCCGCCCTCACCACACCAATAATAAACTACCACTATTGATGATACTTGGTCTCGGTCACTATCACCATCCAATAAACATCTACTTCATCAATTACCTATTGAGACTCTGTTGTTATGAAAGACCGTTTTTAGCCAGGGGAAATAAGACTTCTCAATGAATATTCGAAGTTTGCAGAGATCAATAATAATTTGATCTTGTACTTGTACTACTCCTCAATTATCTCAAGTTTTTTTTGCATGTTGATGGTGAAAATATGGAAGTGGTTGGGATGTTCAATCTTCTGTGGTTTTTAGACGTATTAAAACCGGATTAGAGTGAGAACAATATGCAGTGGAGTGTCTATGATTTGATTAGGGATATACAACTGTTGATTGCTATCTATAAAATTTTGAGACCTTTAACCTAACTATTTCGCTACTGAAATAGAAAGATAGTCTTGAAAAGTAATGAGTATTTTATGTATGGAGATTAGAGAAAGATAGTGATCAGCGAGATAAAAAGCGCTGACATTGACGGGTGAACGCATTAAGTATGGATGATGATATTCTCAACTTAATAAAGAGGAAAGTGCAAATATTTCTTCCGCATCCTTATTCAGCAGGGCTTTAATCTTATCACGAGAATGCTAAAACAAAGTATAAAATCAAGTCGTGTTTAAATTTTTTTAAGGCAAAAATTTAAATAATTTTGGCTCGTTCTTAATTTTTGCCTGCAAATTAGCGAAAAGTCTTGTTAAGATTTACCGTTGTAATGGCCAAGCATCTTTGCATGTTAACGAGAGGGAGATGAAAATTCCGCATGATTTTTTCATTCAAGTGTTGGGATAGGCTTAAGTAATTTAATGACAGGAGTCAAAAAGTCTTGTTAAGATTTACCGTTGTAATGGCCAAGCATCTTTGCATGTTAACGAGAGGGAGATGAAAATTCCGCATGATTTTTTCATTCAAGTGTTGGGATAGGCTTAGGTAATTTAGTGGTAGGAGAAAATAGTGAAAAGTAGATAACCAGATGGGAAAACAGCAAAACTACGTGCTGATTCAAATGGAAAAATTTAGAACATGTCCCTCCAAGCAATAATAAAAGGTACAATGAAATAAACATACCAACACTGCATTGTACAAACAAATAAAGATAAATCCAGTTTTTGTCTTTTACCCGTAAAGCATTTAGGCAGGATTTTATTCAAAGCTAATAATTGTTTTGCGTGAAGTGAAACCCGCAACGGTGCATTCTTTAAAAGAAACTGGAGGAGAGACTCGGGTGGCTCTGGCTCTGCTGGTTCACTTTTATGAGGAACGTTTAAAGATTAGATTGTAAGTTTTGATACGGTCACTGCCCTTCTTTGTCAGTGGATAAAATGCACTTCCTTATATAAACGCTGAAAAATCGGTTTCCCTGCGTTTATGGCTTTATAGCCGTATCACTGTTGACGTTGATGGTCTTTGCCATGTCATGGTTTTCAGGTTAGGATTGTAATAAAAACGGGGATTTCTTTCTCCGCTCATTGTTGAAATAGCACACGCTCGTGTCATTAGAAAAAACAACTCTTTCTTTCCTTTTCGTTATTCCAAGCATGCCGAGTGTGATGACGATGATTACTTTTATTTTGCATGATTAATGAATTTGAATGCATTAAATGGCAATGTTAAATGGTAAATAAAAACAACTCTTTCTTTCCTTTTCGTTATTCCAAGCATGCCGAGTGTGATGACGATGATTACTTTTATTTTGCATGATTAATGAATTTGAATGCATTAAATGGTAAAAAAAACAAGATTGGTATTTTTGAGTTCTTTAATCAGAGTCAAGGAGCATTTATGCTTGTTATGCTCATGTAGAGATACATTCATTTCACGTCCAAAAAATATATACTGGGCTTGGATTTTGCGTAGTCACTTGCTATGCGCTAAGCTAATATTCAGCAAGCGTATGCAGCATGAGAAAGACCCGAGACTGTAAATGTAAATCTTTCGGTGTAAATGTTTAACATAAAATCATATGTGATTTATGCAACTTGCACAACTTTAAATCCAATCATTTGCATTTGATGTGTTATTTGCGTCTTTGTTCACTAAAAGCTAGAAGTGAGCACGCGTCGGCTACGGCTAGCTACGGTAATCGGCTAACCCGCAAGTGACTAAGCAAAAATCCAAGGCCAGTATCTACGTACGAGGTGGGTCGTAGTGTGGAAATGTGGAATTCTCCTCACTTTTTCGCTGACTTTTATTATGACAGCGTACAAGAGCAGGGTTGATATCTTTGGCAGTTGATAGCCAACTTAATGAACAGAGTGGATGGACACGTTTGATTCGAAATGTTTGCATAATGCAGCAGCAGAGCTTGATTCGTTGCAATTTAACTGCACTCGTAAACAAAATGAATTAACATAACAGCTATGATCTCTGAACAGCAATTTTTATCTGCGGCTGGACTTGTAAAGGATGACCAGTCCATGTGGTTGTGGAGTCATCACCCTCTCCTCCACACAAATACTTTTGATCTTGTTCACTGTGGGAAAACTTGCCCATTATTATAAC
Source organism: Rambutsinella grinnellia (assembly GCA_027743725.1). Taxonomy (NCBI): domain Eukaryota; kingdom Metazoa; phylum Arthropoda; class Collembola; order Entomobryomorpha; family Entomobryidae; genus Rambutsinella; species Rambutsinella grinnellia. The sequence goes on along the minus strand of JAHZMU010002190.1, from coordinate 18,870 downwards.
TGAAGAAATTAGAGTGCAGCCTACGCCAAAGTCACTTTTCATTATCCATTAAATTAATATATATTTTACGACTTTTACGATTCCCATGTTCAGCAGTTATTAGAAAAATGCATTTTATCTGCATTTCTTCCTCTTAAAAAAAGCAAACGAAACCAGTCTAGTATTGAAAAGAGCCATTAAAGTTAAGTAAAAGTGATAGAGCTAATGTTAAACTCGGGTTAATGAAAGAACCGCTATCTTTGACAACATATTAGCCTTTGAGCAAAATAATTAATGGGATTCATTACAAGATGTAAACGTATCGACATCAACACTTGGAATCTTTATTCGCTCAATAGTATCCTTTTATTCTTGGCTTATGAGCTCAAGCGGTTAACTGACCGTTGGCTACAAACTCATAAATATCATCTCCATAATATCATTATCATAAGTAGGTACGGTTTATCAATTTGATATGACCACGAGAATGGCTTTAGGGGAAAGTCTTAAAAAAAGTTCAAAAGAAGTGCCGATCCACCTCCGCATTAATCTCTGATGCAAATCTTGCGAAAATATGCGAAAATAAATGTGAATAAGTTAGCATTTTAAGTTTGAAATTTGCAATGTGACTCTTTTTGGTTTGAAATGTGAACAGCTTGAATGCTATTTTATGTGCTATTTTTTAAGAAAAACAAATTCTTGCGGAGCCATCCACTAAGGAGGTCTTCCATACAAAGTTGAAAATAAATAGTAATTGTTTGCCTCTTCGTAGGCTCCTATCGTTTATCAAATTTCAGTTCAGTTTTGGCTAAAATTAGAAAGGAAACTATATACCAACTTCCGAAGTTTTTTTGGCAAACATTAGTCGCAAAAAAATTGCAAGCAGAGACTTACTCTTATAAGGAAATTCAGATAAAGTATAAATCATTTAGGATCACTCCTTACAACTTCACTTACATCACCAATTGACATATTTATTACATCTTTATTTATCACTCTGATCACTGCCCCTTTTAAATCACCGTTTGAACGGATCATGTCATTTTCAATTTTTATACTGAACCAAATTCTCATCCAATTGGTACACACATTGCACCGTTTTCCTTGCAAAATGTTGTTCATCTCCATGAAAGGGGCTTTTAGTCGTGTTGTTGCTCCTGCCAAAACCAGCTCATATATTACAACACAATTAATTCTTTATTAGTGGGAGACTTTTTGCTCTCCACTCGTATATCAGTTTACCATTTTGGAAGCGTCTTCCTTTTTGTTGACAGTGTGCAAAAATGGAAATAATCCAATTTACCCTGTCTCCGATATTGATTTAAAAGACAAGTTAGCTTACATGTCTTGCTTACGTCATCACCAAAACCCTTTAAAGCTTTAATGAAAGGTGCAAATGTCTGAATTTCAGAAACAATAGCCTGCGCAATTTTTTCTCTTGAGATGTTGCTTCTCATTTATAAATTAGCAAGACTGTTAGAAACACGGCCAACTAATAAAAAATAGCTCAGTTCTTATCTTGGTCGTTCAGTACGGTACGGGGAAGCCGGTTTTTTTCTACACAAGCTGTTGACTTGTTGACCGACTCTACAATAAGAGCTCCGCACTTGAGAAAGAGTTTTTGCTATCTTTGAACCTTCAGGACATTTTCGCATCGTAGGAAAAAGCATTTTATATCGGAGCTGTCACGAACCACGGTTTTCATGACGGGAGCAATCCTTCTTCTTCTTTCTCGAGTCAAGTGTTGCCGGTGTCATCCTCATTTCTGCAGTTATTAATATTATCTCACCTCGTAACAGAATGCTCATGATAACATGTTCCGTTCACATAACTTCTAGCTAGTGGATATCGGTAAAGAACTGACTCAACTTGTCTTGAGAACCTAATCATAACTCAGGATTTTACGAGTTTTCATACACTCATGCTAGTTTGCAGGTGCTTGAAAGGGTGAGAGAAAATGAGGTGGGATATATGGAATCCGTTACCTTCTGTTTTTGTGTCAGATTACGACTTTTTAACTATGCCCTAACTGACACATTGTTAATTTTTTGTAAGAAAAACTCGCTGATTTTGTTTGGGAGGAGTTGATCGTAAATTTTTAAAAAGTCGAAATATCATTTTTACGATTTTCATACCGACACATCCCTATTTAGAGCTGGATGGGAGTTGTGCACGTAATTTTAATTATTATGCTAATCAAGCATTACAGTTTTAACTATATGGAAGAATAATAGTCTTGAAAGGTTTAATTACAGGTCTTAACTAGCTAAGGTTAACTAGGAGCTGATTAAAGATATTGATAAATGAGGTAATAAATCTTTGCTTGCTCCTGGTTATGAATGCTGATTTTTGAGGATGGTCAGTGGTCAGTAATCCCTTTTATTAGAAAATTCTTTAACTATTTTTTGAGGATGGTCAGTGGTAATCCCTTTTATTAGAATTTTTTAACTAGTTTGTCTCTCACGAGAAGTCAGATAAGACAGAAACATTGTCGAGTTTTAGCACGAGATGGATTTTAGAATGTTGATTTTAGCTAAAGTGCTTGTAAACTCGTAAGCAGTTTTTAATTATAATCAAAGGTCCAAAGCTAACGAGCATCTTGTTGAGATTTGCATAAGTCAAACTTGCTAATTTTACTTGAACCAACTCATCACATTTTCAAATTTGAAAGATGTTACTCGCTATTCACCAGAGCGGAATAATCTAATAGTAATTTGTAACGTTTCCTATAAGTAGAAATGATTAGTCTAATTAGACTCGGGGAAAAACAACACACATTTACCGTAATATAAACAGCGAACCATATCATTACATTATTTATCCTTAGACAATAATCCCCAGGTATGAAAGATAATTATAGTGATACCCACCGCAAAATTATATTTACAAGCTTACATTTAATAATGATGATTAGATGAAAATGAACCTGGATTTAACAAGATGGAATGCGGATGATCATCAAATCATTTAAATTACTACATGCATTATTTAACATTGATTTATACCTGTAAAAAATATTGAGTGAAATTTCACCTTGGCCTTTACTCTTCTACTTCGTATCTCCAATCTTTTCGAGTCTCTCCTCGTCAGAATAAAAACTTCAATTTAGCTGATAACATCTCCCTGATGAGGAACAACTTCAATACTCCATTATTTCTACCCGATTAGCATTTAAAACTTAGGGGATCAGTAGGACATGTCTTAACACATTTAAACAGCTCATATCTCAATTTGCAATTTTTGCAATGACCTTCCCCATCAACAAAACGATAGATCTAAAACATTGAAAATGGTTTAGAGGGTCACGAGCGATAAGGGAAAAGAGTCGTGAGCGATGAAAAGGAAAGATTGCATATAGATGAAATGTTTTAAATGTTATTACTTTATTTAAATCGAGTTGATCATGTCCACTACTTTATATAGCGTTATCGTTATCGGTCAACATAGTCTGAAAATGGCAAAAAGCATTTTAAACATGGTTTGCTTCTTATTACTTCCACAGGTGAAATACAAGCTTTGGGCAGCTTCGAAGGACATCTTGAAGACCACTTGACGTTCTTAGGACAATCTAGAAATAGCATATTTATTGGTGCAAGGGATGGGCTATATAACTTAAGTCGAGTTGATCTCACTCAGCAATCGGTAAGGATGATGATGAAAATAATGATGATAATTTCCTTCTAAAAAAATGACTAATTTCAGCAATTAATCTAATTCCTTTCTCCCTCAGGTACTAAACTGGACTGTATCCGCAGACCTCCAAGAAATATGCCAGATTAAAGGTCAAAAGGAATCAGAATGTCATAATTTTGTGCGTAGCTTCTTCGGGCCCTTGAGCTACTCATATAGTCCAAAAACCGAAATACCCTTGAGCAGTGGATCATCATCCGACGGGAAATATCTGGTTTGTGGGACACACGCATTCAAGCCGAAATGCCGCTGGTATTCTTCGGACCTGAAGACATATTCTACTGAATTCTCGGGCATTGGTTACAGCCCTTTTAATCCAAGTCATCAGTCTACGTCTGTACTCCACCATGGGTCAGTTTTCTCCGCAACTTCGGCGGATTTTGGTGGAACGGATGCCCTCATCTATAAACAACCACTAAGAACGGAACAATACTATGACTTACATCTGAACAGTTAGTGACAAACACATTTTTTTCCATTGTCATTTTACACATAACAAAACAGTTTCCTTTTAAATAACGGGCACTAGTCATAACAATAGCGTTTCTCATCATTTATTCAGGAAGGAAGAGCTATGCTTACCTTTCACATTATTTCTTGTCAACAATGCAAGAAGCCACTAGTCTTTGTTATGCCATTTTCTTATGTAATACGGGGACTTATGAAATCCGCTCGAAATGAAATGGGATGACAATGACTTTCAGCTTCTTTGTCAATTTTCAATGTGATTTTAGTCATTCATTCGTGAAACTATTCTTTCTCAAGTCAAAGTAAGCTTATTAAATGAAACAGCTTTGCAAAGTTTTAGAGAGGGAGAGCTGTTATCTAGATGAGTTTAAAAAACTTTAAAGAGATTGTAACAGCGTTTCGCAAATGAAACAGAAACATGAAACGAAAAGTACTTTTGAAAACTCTAAAACATTTCAGTCTTATTCAGTAACATAGCTGTAAACGTTCATTGTTAGTGACAATGAAAGCGATTTCATGTTGTGCCGTAATTTGACAGGCGTTCAATGTTCATTCTGATGGAATTGTTAAATTATTCTTGAAAATATATGACTTTGGTAATAGATATGTTACTCCCCCTGAAAAAAAACTAATCGTTTACTTTTGTATTTTCTCTTTTCAAATTTAAAGGTCCGTCATTTGTCTCTTCACTGAGCTTTGGTGATTTGGCGTTGTTTTTCTTCCGTGAATATGCTGTTGAGCATACCAACTGCGGGAAGGCGGTGTTCAGTCGTGTGGCTCGCATCTGCAGACATGACGCAGGCAGCAAAAAACAATATTCGTAAGTTTAAAAAATACAGTTTGATTTCAAATAAGTACATTTACTTTTTATGAGAAAAAATGTCGGAATAATATGAGCTATGAGTTCCGCTCAAGAAGACTACTTATTTGTTTAGCCGATTTGTATGGAAAGGTGTAATTTTCATTGATTTATTGTGTGAAAAGGCATTAGATGAAGAAAGCAATCTTTTAAGAATACGTACTATACAAATATTATTCTATTTTGTCACAGAGGGTACCACGGACATCTTCATGAATAGCCAAAGGAGCGAAGAAATGCTTTATGCCGTGTTTACTACAGCCCCCAACAGTATTGGAGCATCGGCAGTGTGTGCTTTCTCAACAAAAGACATTTTGAAAGTTTTCGAAGGAAATTTCAAAGGACAATCAACTATTGATTCTAACTGGCTACCGATTCCTGAAAGTGAAGTACCGAGTCCTAGACCAGGCTCGTGTTCAAATGACCCCAACTTTAGTCCTGACTCCACCTCTGCGGCGTTTGTTAAAGGACATCCGCTAATGGATGAGGCGGTCCAAGGAACTCCGGTTATTACGATGACTTCGAATATGGATTACTTTTCGGCTATTGCGGTAGACCATTCACCGGAAGTGTCACCGTATCATATAGTGTATCTCGGGACAGGTAAACAGAATATGAGTAAAACTGGTTGAATATGAAAGAATTTATTTTCATGTTATCAATTCCTCATTGCAGAAACCGGAAAAGTTATGAAGGCAATCATTAACGCAACTTCGTCTACACGAAGGACCTCAACTGATTTCAAAATTGGAGAAAGCGTAATCACTCAATCATGGGAAATATTTCCGGGTGAACGAATAAAATCTCTTAGACTATCTGGTTCAAAGAGACTATTTGTTGGAACTGAAACTCAATTGCGTATCATCCCTGTTGATAACTGTCAGCAGTTTAGTAATTGCCAGAAATGTGTAGGAATTAGGGATGTCCATTGCGCATGGAATCCAAATACCCAGGAGTGTGTCTATGCAGATGCGCAAACTAGAAGAGACTTGTTGCAGAGTGTAAATAAAGGAGTTACTGATCAATGTCCAATCGGTTAGTTAACTATTGTATATGAATTACTAAGTCATTTGCTGGTTCTAAAATATTTGTGATACTTTCAGACGAACCAAGCAATGAAGTTTTAATAGAGGCTAACCCATTGAAGAGTGAAGTTGAAGAAGGTACAGAGAATAAGTGCAAATCTTTAAGCGCATTAATTAAGAGATCGGCTATAATAAATTTCTTAAATGCTTTCAGATGAACCCAAAGAATGTTGTACATGTACCCCAGTGACAACGACCACAACCTCTGAGCAAAGTCAGAGTGGCCCAGGAAGAGATCTCCTATTAGCTGAAGGTGGAGTTGACCCAGGTCTGAGTGTTAATGTCCTACCTCAGGACCCAATCGTTGAAAACGTCATACCACAAAATGAGACATTCCAAGAAAATGAGATTCCACGTTTGGAGACAGGCTATTCGCAAGGTATGCAGAAATTTCTACTATCTAACTTATAATGATTTTGAACAAGAAAATAATCAAACTCTAAAATCTAGATTTCAAGTCATCCTTCGTCCGATCAGAAGACGAAAACTATCTTTCCAGTCGATCCTTAGTTTTAGCTACAACTTCTTCAGCAGGCATATCCCTAATTGTAGGCTTTGTTATGGGATTCATCGTTTCCAGACTAATATTCAGCAGGCAAGATCAAAAGAAACCAGCGACGAATGCACAACTCGCTGCGTCCATGAATGAGTCACAAAGGCTGACCAAGCCAATCGACTTTGTTCTAAATGTGCCTAGTGTAAAACCAGTACCAGTGAAAAACAATTTGAATACGGGGACGCTCGAGAAAACAGTGAAAAAGATTTATCTCTAGTTTCATTAACAGTAATAGTGCAATTTCGTCAGATTATCAACGTTTCTCGATATTATATATTATGCCTGTTGCTTTTTTACACAACCAAAGATCACATTTATTTCTTGATCTCAGCCTGATATGAGGCGATAATGTTTTTGAGGTAAGTAATTCTGATTTAAAAATTATTTTCTAATTCCTATGCCTTGTCTCAACTAAAAAATTCTCCTTATTGCAGGTTTGCATTTTGACATCTATCTGGATGCCCGATCAACAGTCAGAATAGCTCAACTATTATTCAAAATCAAACCCAAAAGCATTGTCGAAGAAGCCACTACAGTTTTATGCCTGTTTGTTAAAGATATTTTACCCCTGCGTTATAAGTCTGCTAATATTTTGACAAAGTCAAATTTTAGGAATCGATTGGATATGGAATGAAGTAAATGCCTTGAATGTAACTCATGCTTGCGTAGCAGTTCAGCTAGTCACTTTGTTGCTCTTTTACCGTGTCCAGACCGGAAGTCCTAGATTTTTTCTTGAGGGATATGAATGTATTATGCCATTGTATAAAATTGCTGAAATTGATGTAAAAATGAGCGTGAATGGAAAAGTCTGTTTGTTCATTCATTTAATTGAGGCTTTTGTATTTTTCTTGAAATTATTTTTACTAGTTTTATACAAATTGTATTATGTCCGTTATCAATGTGTTCGCTAAAAATTAAGTAAACCGTTTTTTGATATTTTGTGACCATATTCAGTATGCAATATTATAATTAAGATAATTAGCATAATTTTATGGTGTTAATAATTGTTTTAGCTTGTAAATATATTAAGATCAATCAACGGGTAGCCATTATTATTAGCGATTTCCTTATAAAAATTACTGTTTTCAGTTTAACAGTAGAAAGATGTAAAATTAGGATTGTTTAAGCAAAATCATAAGAGGAAAAAGTAATAAATTCGATAGTAAGTGCATGGATCGCCTTTACTTTATGACGAGACTGTTAAATTTAAGTTACAGCCATGGTCTATGTATAAATGTAAGAATGTTTTGATTTCGAGTTAAATAGTTTTATTGTTAAATAGAATAGTTAGAATTTTATACTAATAAAAACTTCGTTTGATTAAAGTATTTAATTTATATATCCCCTATCCCTCATTTGTTGCATTTCAAACGTATTCTGCTCAGGATATTCTTGACTCGTCGGGAGAAACAATTTATGCCGATGTTTCATGTGTGAAATTAATTGGCTTTTGTAAATATAAATTTTTCCGCATGGCTCACATGGATGCATAAGTTTGGGCCCTATGATCTCTTCGACAACACGATTCGTGACCTTTGGCCTTTTAGCATGATCTGGATGATGCTTCGTGTGATGAACTCTCAAACCTTTTGGAGTCCGGTAACTATTTGAGCAAAACTCGCATTGAATTCTAACACCGAGATGCAGCCTTTCATGGACCTTCAAGCGGTATTTGTCACGAAATGTCTTTCCACAATCTGAGCATTCGAATGGACGTTCTCCGCTATGAAGCCTCATGTGAACTTCATACTTGGTCTTTTGAATATTATTAAATTTTTGGTTGCATATATTGCAAACATACGGGTACTCAAAGATTCCGAGATGAACGCGCTCCACATGGCTTCTTAAAGTGTGGGGAGATGATAACCTTATTCCGCAGTGGTCGCATTGGTACTGCTTTCGCACTTCTATTGGTATATGAGACTTTTTGTGGCCGTTAAGGAGCGTTTGGTTCTTGCAAACTACGTCGCATTCGTCACATGGAAAATCTAAGGGCATAGAGACGTCAAACCGTCCTTTTTTCTTTCCTCGAAGTTGACCTTCAATTACCTCGCGGGCTATGGCTGCTTCTTCAGAACTTTTGTGAGTGCATAAATGATCTATGATTGAGTTTTGTGGCATACTGTTTCCACACACTTCGCAGAAGGCTGGCAGTGGCTCCGCATCCGAATGGGAGATGATGGTATGCTCCAGTAGGTTCCGTTTAGTAGGAAACTGATCTTCGCAGTAACCACAATAATGGTAATCTTCGGGTTTTTCTAAAAAATAAAATATACAGATTATCACGTTTTACTATTTCTCCTCTTCATTGCAAATCTATTTTAGAAAATTATTCAATAATATAAAGCAGTACCTTCGGGGTCATCGGGGTCCTCCGCATCATCGCGGTCCTTTTTCTTAACTCCATGTAGTCGATGAATATGTTTGACATGTAACCTGAAGTTTCGAAAAGCTATTTGATCAGAAAAGTACTTTATGCCTCCAGCAACAAAACCGCAACCAGGGTATTTACAAAGAAGCGTGTCATCAACTCTTTGGCACCTTATGTTATAATAAGTGTAAAGGTTATTATCATGGTCAACGACGAGTGTGGGTTTATAGTACGGACAAGAGGATCGTTCGTCTGCCAGGCGAACTTCGCCAATGACCAATGATTTTGCCTGGGCAAGAGTGATCGAACGCGAATCCTTTGGTGGGCGACCCATTGCAAACTTTACTTTCTTATTCACCGGCTTAGATGCCAGATCATCTTGCCTAAATATCACAAAGTTAACATAGTTTTTAATTTTACTCTCCTCGCCTTTCGTAATTAAATATTATCTGTATGAAAACCACTCATGCTTGCTACCTGTTTAGCTGTTTTATAGGTGGCTGATACTTTTCATCTTCAGATAACCCCTCCTTATAAGTGTTAACATCAAAACCTGAAGAGCGAGAACCGGACGGTGAAGGCTGACTGCTCCACGAATCCCTACTGGTTCTAGATTCATCGGCTTTGTCATCTGAGCTATTTTTTGTTTTCACTTTTTCAATCACAAGATTCATCCTAGGTCGTCCACGCGGTCTCTTTACTTTTTTAACTAAAGGATGCTTCCGTGGTCGACCTCGTTTCCCATGTCCATGGCCCCTAAATATTCGAGAAAAAAATAGTTTCCAATTAAATTATCGCAAAAACACAATGCACCTCATACTCAAGTTAAAGTGAGACTAAACAAATACCTTCTGATCCTCTTTCTTGGATTAAAGTCTTCATCATCGACATTCTTCCTTCTCCGTCGTATTTGTCCTTGTCCAATATTAGTTATATGTATCTCTTCCTCATCGTCAAAATGACATACAGGTCCCTCTGAATTATTAATTTTCTTCAATTCAACCCAGCACTGATCGTTGAGCTTCTTATCTTCGGAATAACCGGAATGCTGACTCAACCTGCCAGTTTTTGACGCAGGACCTCCGCCTCCGGTACGCCTTCCAGTTCTCGGTTTAACTCCAATTTCATCACCTAGTATTTGCATGTATAAAATTATTTATATCTCTTCATCGCACACCTAAATGTAACTTAATAATTGTGAATTATGTAAATACTATTGAACATAAACTTACAACTTAGCAGCTCTGTCCTAAACTGAAAACAAGAATTAATGGAAAACTCCGCATCCCCATTCCTTTCGGATTCAATCACACTCTTCTTCAGTTTCTGCACATTCTCTGCTAAAGATATCTAAAATAATAATATCTAAAATTATACATGACTGGTACATCACTAAAAAGCTAATAAAAATAATCAAGGACAAACCTTTGTCGCCGCAATCAACTCACTAAACGTTACCAAACTTTTAATAAGTTTAAAACATTCCGAACAGCAAACGGACTCAACAATATCACTCATGTCCAATCCACATAGCTCCCAGAACTCAGCCCTTCCATATTTGGCATCGATATTTCCAATTCGACAAAAGATGGCTAATCCCTTTAAGAATAACTCTTGCTTATCTTCATTCAAGTCCAAATTGGAATGATAAGCAGAAAGAACGTCACAAGCACAGATAAGACACAACTTTGACTTGCCAGGAAAAATACTTTCTTGTGGAGGTATATCCACCTCCATCTTCTCCTCCATTACTCTCACGTTGTGTCTCTCTTCTTAGTTAATTAAAACTACCTCGCAAAATTAATTAACTAAAAATATTAATAAAAAATTACACTCTTTTTTTGTATTTTTGACAGAATGGTAAATAGTAAATAGAAACTTTCTATGGAAAGACAAGTGCTTTTTTGCTTCTACCGCCTTCATCAGCTGCTTTTATTGTGAACAAAGGCGAAAACATGCATCTCTGAACGATATGACTTCTCTAACATCCGTGAGCTGATTCAAGAAGGATTAGACACATAATTATGCTTGGCCCATTTTAGTTACCGATTAGAAATTTTTTACCTAGGCTTTTGGTGTCGTTTTTGATTCAGATGATTTCATCATTCAGATGCTTTTTCTTGAGTCAGTTGAAGTTGAGCTAAAAAGGTTTTCTTGGGAAGTCGTAAAAAACAGTCGTAATTTTAAAGTGAAAGGAAAACTATTAAAAGCTTTAATTGATAATTAAAAATGGAGCGGGTGGGGGACTTGATTAATACAGTGAACGAGTTAAAAGGTGAATTGGCAGAGGCGTTCAAAACTATTGCGGAAAAGGAGGTGGAGAATAAGATGCTGTTGGAAAAGATTGCTGTATTGGAGAAGCTACTCCAAAAAGCGGGGGATGTTGGTGCCAGAGAACCGGAAGTTAAACGACCACCGGTACTAGAGAGGAAGGTTGAAGAAATAATTCCTAAAGAGGTACATACAAAACTATATTTAATTTTAAGGGAAAATTTTGTTGTGTTTTAAAAGGTGCGATTTAAAGTAAGGAAAATAGCTTATCAAATTCATATTTTTATTTATTTCAGTGTTGGGGGCTAGTATTTCGAAACTTGGACGCAGAGGATTTGTTGAGCTGTCGACAAGTTTGCAAAACATTCAATCAACTCTTGGACTTGACAGAATTTAAACAAAAGTGGAAATTCCATCTCATCCTCCCCCTACTTTTCCCGTATCTCAAGACAACTCCAGACCGCAGAACTTGGGAACATCTCTACAATGCTCGATTAACGTGCCGATCCTGGTGTCACTCAATTGGCATGTATACGAGTGAGGTTCACGGGATACAAAATTTCTTAGGCCGAAGGAGAGACATGCCACTACTCACTTGCTTTCGAACTTCAGAAGATATTGAAGAATTTCAGCAGAGTTTCGGCGAATGCAACACAAATCCATTTCCATCAAGGTCTGTGTGCATGTCCATGAAGAACGAGGACGATGAAGAGTCGGGGGATGAATATTACACCGAGGATTATTACATCGCTCAGGTACGATTGGAAGATGAATATAATGAAAAGTTTGGCGGACTGCTGGATCATTTTGGACAGCACATTTTTAAACTCCATTTGTACTTTAATGACCACCTTTGGCTTGGTCCGGATAATTTGACCTTGTGCAAACTAGTAAAAAGGATCTCAATTCACTTACCCAACCTGAGAGAATTCCTCCTAGTTAGTAACCGCAGCATAGAAGACGGTGATGAAGTGGCTTCGTACATTGCTGAAAACGCACTGGCAGAATTGCCCAAATTGCGAACATTGTGGATTAGTGTTTTGGACTGGAAGGTGGAGGACTATTTACTAGAAGCTTTTGGTCCACAACTCACTCACTTGGAGACGTCTTTCTCAAATACTTTTCAGTTTCAGATGCGAAAATTACAAAGTCTGCGGAAATTACAGTTTTCAATAAAAAACCCCTACGACACCATTGAATCATTTCGATATCTCCAATCTCCTTTAAAACGTTTAAAGTTGCGTTGTTTGTTCGGATTATCTCAAGAAACTTGGAATGTGGATAAAGTTTTTCTCAATCTGAAGCATCTACCAATAGAGTTATTGGAAATCTACCTATTTGTTGGCCGAATGAATGTGGCAGAATACGGCCTTCAAATAGACGAATACAATAATACGAGCATCAAGACCCTGATCATTGAGATTGAGCGATACGTGTCTCGCGATGGTAATGTTGGTAAACAGATTTCGTTCAACTTTCTACAAGGACTGACAAAGCTCGAGAACCTGGAGTTAAAATTTTCTGGAGAACAGCATCCCACAACTCATCCTGTAGAATTCCTTGACCATGAAGAGGTGAAACTAAACGAGTATTTGTTTGGGGAAATAGGGACAGACTTGCCTTATCGTTCGAATGTCTGGGAGAAAGTCCCGTCTCTAAAGACCCTCACATTGCTCAGGCAAGATGAAGATTATGTATACGTCAAATCAATTTATACCAGGGAAAAGTACGAGCAAATCATTCCGGAAGGAGACCTTTCAGACCGAAATTAAACTGAATTTCCCAAAAGATCTCAATCGTTATTACCTTTATTGTTTCTTTGATATGTACAGTTTCACAATTTTTCATGTATTCAATTCATAGTAAAAATTATAATAATTTTGCCTCCTACATTTTGTAAAAGTCTTAAAAACTTTTAGTACACTTAATAAATAGCCAATGTATTTTATAAAATGTTTTGGTTTGAACTTTGAATTTTTTTAAAGAAGCTTCTTTAACAAATTCATCTTAACTTTACTTATCTATGATTTTGGCATGTTCATCAAATTCATTAAAGAAACAGAGCTTTTCTGTGTCAAAAACGGTCAAAAGCACCATACCATACATATCGTTAGATTATCTTAGAATTAATAAACAGAAACAACAAGAATCTATACTAGGCAATTCTTACAACTAATTTGACTTTTATCATGTCTTTCTACTTTTTTAACGAAAAATACGTAGCCTNCTTTTATCATGTCTTTCTACTTTTTTAACGAAAAATACGTAGCCTCTATAATAATCGTGTCGTTGCTTTAATCCAATCCAGAACAGAGTAAGCACTAATTAAGGTATCACACTGTCGTCAATTTTCTCTATAAAATAAGTTGACATTTATCCTGTGCCTAGTGTGCATTTTCCTAAATTCTAATTACTATACTGGCTAGCATTCAGTCAGACTATTGGAAAATGAACGAGGTTCCATGATAGTGATCAAATTTTAATCTTTATTTTTATTTGAAGTAAAATGCTATCATTAAAACATAATAAAAGTATATATTATTAGGCTTATCTTAATTGTACTTATCCTGTCACTAAATCCGAAATCTTAAAATTAACCGTTATAAAATAATCAAGCGTTTTCTCATAAATATCTTTTCTGCGACATAATCTTTGAAGAAGAATTTTTAAAATGCGCTATGATTGTTACCACTACCATTACTAGTATGACTATAGTGATGATGGGCATGTGGATGGGCATAATTATGATACTGATGATGATGTGTAGGCGGCTGAGGAAGATGACTTTGTGCATAATGATGTGCAGGATTCGTGATGATATTAGGTCCTCCTCCATTCCCTATCAGTCTTGGCTCGCCAGAGTACTGCTGAAGAATACTGCTAGCAACGCTATTACTCGTCCCATTGCTAAAGTCAACAATGAGATGTTTCCGCCCTCCAATTGGCGTTTGGAATGTTGTCAACACATTAAGAGATGCCCCTTTCCCTAAATCCTGTTGCGAAACAAAAGACTTTCCAATATTACGCTCATCATTATCATCGCCTTTGTCACCATTAACTAGATTACGCCCGGTACTTCCTCCCTCATTGTTCTCCCTTCGCTTCTGTTCTGACTTTTTCTGATGCTTTTTGTTCAATGGCTGCTGTGGCTTCCACCCAAAGCTGTCAATAAACTTATTATCAGTTTCACCTAAACTGCTACCAACACCGTCATTATCATCATTTCTATCCGACTTCTTGGAAGACGTAGTACCCGCTTCCCGAACCTGTTCAGTATTGTCATAATGATTTTTACTTCCGCCTCTTGGGGGAGAAACGGATGATGATGAATTCATCACTGTCATCATCATCAACATATTCTCATCATATTCACTGCTTCCATATCGCTTGCTATTTAAACTTTGTTTACTGTTTCGCCTATTCTGATTTTGTTTACTGGAAATGCTTGCAGCGCTACCGCTACTTGATCGAGAACTGTTATTGTTATTATTTCCTCGTTTTCCATTACTACTAGATGCGCTTATGCGATGTTGTTGTTCTCTCTTGGTGGAATGGTTATGGCGGTGTCGATTCCGACTATTGGACGCTGGGGATGAGCCTAGTTTTAACTTTGGTTTCAAGTTGTTCAGTTTAAGGTATGCGTCCGCGGCAGAGATAAAAGCGGAGTCTTCCTCGGATGTTGTTGAGGAAGGTGTGGAAATGACTGAGTGACTTGGGGAAAGGGACGTTGTGGAAGGTGTTCCACTTGCCATGAGTAAAGGCGCTGCTGAACTGCTACTCGCTGATGCCGCAACTATGCCGTTAGAACTTGTCTGGACGGCTGGAGTTAGCCACGAAGGATACTATAACATGAATTTAAAATAAAAATGAGTTTACCAAAGAAAAAAAAAATAAGCAATTGTCATGCAATAATGCATTGAAAAACTTGTCTTTTTTAGAATAAATTAACTTATCATAAACTCATGCAAAAAAGCGAATCAAGAATCAACTTTTAGTTAAAACTACAGCATGCAAACGAATTGTAATTGTAAAACTTGATGGTAAAGGAAAGGAAGGGATCAACCAGCATTAGCATAGCTACGACATCAGCGACCGACTACAGTAGCGATGTCAGTATTGCCTTCGAACGTGGCAGCGTCCATGTAATCCTAAAGATTAGATTTATCGGGCAAAAGGGTAGAAACTAGGGCTCTTGTTCAAGTAGGCTTCTAATTTTGAAGGTAATTTAACTCCAATGTCTAAAAGAGCAGTTCATTCTCCTCAGCAAATTTTCAATATCTCAGCCAAACAGCCTCAGTAAAAGCACAGAACATTCCGCTAAAGAGGAACTCTTTCTCTCTCTAATAATGGTGAAAAATGTTCATTTGAATTTACTTTCCCAATCAGATCTACTACAAACCTTTTTCATGTCTTGGCTGCAGATGTTTAGAGATCCCGTTTTACTACTTTGGGAAGCTGAAGCCGCCCATCCCACCATTTTAGGAGAGGCTATCAGCCCAAAGTCATTGCCCCCGCCGGACCCAGGAGGACCTGTAGATCTCGATCCTCCATTAAGAAGTGCCTTTGGAGTTGAATCACCAAACACAGGAAAGCTGGACTTCTGCAAAACGCAAAACATAAATTATTTAATAAAGGAATAACTGCGTCTCGTGTAAATCTTGCGTACTTCAATAAAGATAAAAAAGTCCTTGTGACCTGATCCCACTCTTTATTTTTAGCATTATTTACATTACAAAAGTTTTTCGGGGATTATGCAAGATTAAAGTGCTTTGTCATTTCCGTTTTAAACTTTAAGCTTCTGTTTCCCTGCAAAATATCTTTCCATCCTTTTCTACTACGACGATGACATGTTTTGTTCCAGTTTTAGACCATCTTCGGCTCTTCACATAAAAGCTACAGCTTATAAACTTCAAACTTTTTTTGACTCACTTCCCCTTCCAGCAACAAAATTCCTATACGCTGCTCTTGCTCCTCCGTTTTAATAATTTTAATCAAGTCATAAAAGTTTTAAGAGAGTTTGCTTGTGTGATGAAATGAAAAATCTATAAGGCCTGACATAAGCCAACACAAACTTTACAAAGTTACATTGCAGAATATAACGCTTTCTTTCCCCTTTCACTCCCTTTAATATAATATGAAACAGGGAAAACTTTCCCTCGAGTCCTACAACAACCGACTCCTGCTATTATTTTGTCCTAATCTAGATTATTATTATTATACACCTACCTACTATAAAACTTAAAAATGAAACTGCCACTATTGTTCCCCTCCTAGATATTTTATGTATTGATCCATCCCAAAAAACTATGGAATTCCCCGCTTTGTCACAACAATACAAAAGACGTGCAAACAAAGGCAAAAGGTAAACTGTCTCTTTTTAAAACATTTCATTTCTCTCTAATCTAGATCTCCTGTCGAACATCATCGGTAGCCGTCCATTATACCTGATTCTTTTCCTCTGATTATGTTGATAAGTAATTGTGCAGGAACAACAGAACGGAAACGGAACACGCAAAAATTGCTGATGAAATACGCGGCTCTCCCTCTCCTATTCATTTACTTGCAATCTCCTCGTATTTGCCTACGTCTCATCAAGACAAAATGAGCAAAGTTTTCCTTTTGTTTTCCCCAATTAAAATTTACCATGCATGTCCCTACATAATTTTGCTCGCAGTTGCAGCTCAGTTAGTAGAACCGTCTACGCTCGCACTACTATAAACATGCTTGTGCATATTTAAATGAAGGGAAAATGCTCTTGTTCTTTAATGAAAAGGAACCAAGTAATATAATGCAGATTTTTACGGTTATTAATAAAAATATTTTTCTCTATTTCCTTCTCCCGTCCCCTCATTGTTTGCGGCTTCATTTGTGACAATTTTGGATTATTACTTTCATTTCGGCAACTGTAGCTTGGGGAATTCAGTAATGATTTCATTTCAACTTTTCACAAAGAAAGTGAGAAAGTGTTGTTGCCGCTTCTTGATTACAAGTAGGCTGGTATTTCGTGCCAGTAAAATGTAATACAAAAATTAAGTTTTCGTGTTCATTCTCCTCTTTGCAACAGTTATTAAATCTTGCAAATTAAAGGGAAACTCGCACTTGCTAATTTTTACATTGTGTGCGAACACAATTATGTTACAATCTTGAAAATGTCAAGTAAGCAAAACTTGTTCCTTTCACTCTATCATTTCTGCAAATTTCCGTAAAATTCACTCCCGCAGAGGATGAGAATGAGAAGCATCTGGAATCTAGGCGCATTAATCGCAAAATGTTAGATAGACGAAAAACCAGAATACGTGCATTGCAAAGTTGATGAAAATTTTGACACATTTTATACATTTCCTGTGATTCATACGATTGTTTCAAAATGTAGATTTTGCATGGAAGAGAAAGTGCACACATTGCAATTTACGAGTTTCCAACTTTCATCCTTGTATTTGGCTGTAATGACAATAATTTGGAAAGTTCATAATTATGCTTGCCAACATAATTGGAAACAGTGTAGTAGCCGCTGAGTGAGTTATATTTAATATGAAATCTCTTCAAATTATAAAATACTATTCGAGTAATGCAAGATTTCCAGATAATCTATAAAGTATGAGGGGAGAATTTAAGTAGAGATGGTGAAAGACTTACATGCTTGTTTTCCCCATTGATTAGGGTTGTGGTGGCATAGGGAATTGGAGAGTGGCGATCCTCAACCACCGCATAGTTATTAGCGTTCTCATACTCGTTCAAGTCATTATGGCTGGTTTTCACAGACTTGAGGGTGAGCTGTTTCTGCTGGGTTGCTGCATCGATCCACAGATTGTCATCTTGGTAATGTGGGGGAATAGAACCATCCGGGATTTCCGTTGTAGATACTGGAAAAATTAGTGGGATAATGAGAGTACGAGCAAAGAGATTTAATTCTGAATTTAATACTAGGTATTTTAAGCAAACATATATCGATTTTCAGTCTGCCTCATTATCTTTTCGCTTCGTACTTTGCACAAGTCAGTTTCAATTTCAGATGTAACGTTTACTTTAGCATTGTAACCTATCATATCATGAACTAAACGGTTCATCACGAAGAAAGCAACCACGCCCAGCAGAATCGGAATCCCTGCTGTTTAATAGAACTGCATCGGTTTCGGTTTTATCTGCTTGGAAATACGTAAAAATATTCTTGAGTAATCTAATCTCTTAAAAACTGACAAGAGTTAATCAAAAGTATTAATAACATTTCATAAAGGATAACGACTTTCATCAGTACATATTTTTACAAGAGAGTTACTGAGAAATATGCCATGATAATTAGTGGCTAGTGATTTTACTGGTTGCTAAATCGAATGCAAAATACACAGACACAGTAATCTCCTCAAAATCCCATCAGGAATAATCCATATAATCGAACAAAGCTCATAAACATTTTATTTTGTTAGTGATGATGAACAAGAGGTTTTATGAATTCTAAAAAAGCAAATTACCTTTGAGTTTATCACCATCCCTTCGAAGCGTACACCTCCTCATATAAAGGGCAAACACGAAGACCAAAAGCATGAGAAAAATGACGCTCCCAATCAGGGAAATAAACCAGGCTTCGGAGAAC
>JAHZMU010002189.1:0-34126 GCA_027743725.1 Rambutsinella grinnellia | reverse complement strand
ACATGCATAAGTGGGGAAATGGGATGAAAAAATTTATAATTTTTTTATTTCATATTCTAAAAGAACATGAAAAATTATGCATATTTGCAATTTATCTTTTGTCAAAATTCTCAAACGATTTTGAAAAATAAATGCTAACAACATTCACTTTTCCCCATAAGCTCAATGTATTTTATAAACTTTGTTTTTATTTATTTATTCCAAATGCTTTGAGAATTTTGACACAAGATAAATTGCAAATATGCATAATTTTTCATGTTCTTTTAGAATATGAAATAAAAAAATTATAAATTTTTTCATCCCATTTCCCCATTTATGCATGTGTTAATTACATAAGGGGGAACTAACTAAAATGGCCAATTACGGGAATATGGCTGAGCCAATCAGAAAATGGACTTCGGAATCGTCATCTACGCCCTGGACTTGGTCCAGTTTGATATGTCTCACCCCCAACTCCATTAACACATCTGAAGTGGTTCCCGAGTAAGTGCTTTTATCCTATTTCATCTGCATCATCATTTTAAGGAAAAAAAGAAACTCTTTTTCTCCAAAATTACATTCCAGCAACAACTATTTTATAAGCTTTAGAAAGGTAATGCAGTCAAAGAGGAACACATGTATACATCTAAGAATCAATTAGGGATAGCTTTTTCTTTTCCGTAAGTGGCAATGACTAGAGATAGAAGCTAGTCTCCCAGCTAGACCGCTACTCTTCAAGCAACTTTCTCCAAAAGAGATGCCTATTCTGTTGGATTTAAAATCAACCAAAATAGCAACATCCTTTTCCTCTCACGTTTCAACAAGCTAAATGTCAATCATCAACAGCCTTGCTTTCCCCTTTGAGTTTGCATGTGTCGCAAAACCTGAACGGGTATTTGGTAAACATTTTTTCGCATCAATTACCATACAATTCCTGTGGGGGTACACGAGCCGAAGCATTTCTCTTTGATTACGCTATCTCTTCTTGTTGACGCTGTTTACATGTAGAACTTTGGTGGCAAAACCCACGCCATTTATCTCAAATGAAACGGTGCGTGAAAAATCGCAAAACGAAGAGTAGATGCGCATATTAGTAAACAAAATTAGGATTGACAAAAGTATTACTTTAAGACATTGCATGATCCATGAGCAATTCTACTTTCTAATTTTCTTATTAACCCTTTCCTCAATGACAAATATGTTGGAAACGAGCCTTAATTATATAAAAGCATCTTTTCAAGAGGAAAATGAGTGGGCGCACACGCCCAGTTCAATTTTCATATTACTCATACTCTCTCTATGAAGTGGGCTTACCTCTAGGACCACTCTAGGAATTCAATTTTCCACTAGTTTTCACCTACCTCCTCCAATATGGAATATTTTCCCCCACTCTAATAGCCAGACAAAGTCGTGTGCTTTTCATATCCACTTAATTTCCTCTGAACTCTATTCTCCGCTCTGTATACTCCAGCCCTTTCTATTACAACCTAGTTTAATATTCTATGAAATACTTTTTTCCTCGAGGAGAAAAAAGTGTGCACTCTTCTGGAACAAAATAACGATGTAGTTTCCCCCAAATTATTAAAAAAGGTAGAGTCCCAAAAGGTTCGCTAATATTATCACATTCAAAATTCACAAACCAAGGAATTATGTAGATGGGAAATGGACAGTGGAAAGTAGAGCTATATAACCGCTACGGTAGCTGCATTCCCAATGTCTTTTTACTTTTATGTATGCAATGGCAAAACTCTCCATTTTATGAAATTCATTAGGAAACGCGCGACGTCGTTTAATAACGAGCCCAATTCGTCGAAAATTGTAAAGGACGACGAGGAAGAAGAGTGGAGCTTTGCAAATAAATTCTATCTAGCCCTTCATTGTTTGCACTTGCCTTTGAATGAAAAAAATTCCTTGTCATTTGCTAAACCAACTTTCCTAACTCATATACAAAATGGTTACCTTGAACTTAACCTATTTTAGTTGAAATCGATCCAGTACCTTAAAGTGCATGAGTGACGTAACGGAAGGAAGAGGCAACGTGAGATTCGGTCTCCCTTGCCTTAACTTCGTGTCAGAAATGCTCCGGGGGAGTCCACCGGGTATAACGGGTGGCGGCAAACGGCCTGCCGCCATCCCACTAACTCCTACGGAGGCTGAAGAATTCTCATCAGACGATGACGAAAGTCCTTGAGATAATATCCCGTCTTTTGTCTCATTATTATTATTATTTAGGGTAATTGTGGCGAGCGCTGAGCAAACTTTCACTGGAGCCGTTCCACTCCCAGCCCCAATTAATAGTGATGAGGGGCCCTTACCATTGACCGCTGGCCCTGCAGCAATTACACTAGCCCCGGCTGATATTGCTCCCACCTTATTGCTGTTAAGAGTTGCTCCACTTGGGAGACAACAACTCGCTCCCGCAACAATAACTGAAGACGACGCTCCCTTTGTACACTCGGATGTGGTTCGGTCTGATGATGAAGTGGCAACATTTGGACGTCCGAGTTCACTAGACTGCTGCATGAGAACTGTAACAAATCGCATTGCAGAGGTACAAACACGGGTGGAGTGGATCCAACAAAACTCATTACCAACTTGGACGATTGAGACGAGACGAAAAGTCTAACCGAGATTGGGAAAACATTGTCGTGATTGATTACAATCAATACCCCATTTATCCTCGTCAATTATACTATTGACCGCTGTTTTTCATACCATGTCATTCCATAATGTCTATTATCTCTGCATCATTTCAAATCACTGTCACTGTCACTTGTCATAGTACCGTGCTATTCATCTTGCACTTTTCTCATCCCTCATATATCACAACAACCAAGAGATAATTTCCATATCATAAGTTATGATTCATAACCTCTACAAATTATTAAACCACTTGAGCGAGAGAGAGAGAGAAAGAGCTGAATATTCCATGCACTTTTTTTCCACTGACGCAAACCATTCGCATAACTATGATTATATCACCTTGAAATGAATGAATTGCTTTTACAACCAGATATTCCACCTGTAATTCCCAATATCCCAGTTATCTTTATTATGCTAGTTTATTCATAAAATGATTGCTCACTACTAGCTACTTCATAGCCACAAACTTTAATCAACTTCTTTTCTCATTCAAAACACTTTAAATACGTATAAAATTTCATATCATCATCGAGGTTAACTAGTCGTGAACTGAACACAATTCAAAAGAGATAACCTTCCACAGAAACTTAATCTTTCTAACCTTTATTACCCTTTTAATTAAGAATCAAAACCGTTACGTCTCGCCTTCTTGAATCTATCCTAAAAGAGTATTGAGATAAGCCATCCATTACTTTTAATTGTCACATTTTTACTCCTACTTAATCAACTTTTCAAGTAAGATAAAAGGACTATAAAAACTTTATAAGATTATCCTTAAGTTTACTTCAAAAATGACTATAGAATTCTAGTCAAAGACGGTCACTATTTTTTAAATGACAAACTTGATTAGCTATTCCCTTTCCGTTTGTTCCAAAATACACGATGATTTCTGCCTACGCAATTCTTTCTACGTCAGATTACCCCTGTCACCATTTCCCTTCGACTTTAAACCTCACTAAGTATTTCAGCATTAATATCCACATAATACTTTAATGCTAACACTAAAAAGCTGAATTGCTAATCTACTTTGATGACTCCAAATCCCTACTATTTCGCTGACTTGAAGAGATTCCTTCCAGTCAAAAATGTGGAATGCTTTTTACTCTTCTTTATACCTATAACTTCATTCTTTTTCCACATCCTGTTCCAAACTCCAAGACTAAAATTGTATCCATCTTCCTCTAAAATATCCACATCAATCAACACTCCCTCCAAGCCATTTGAGCTTAGCGAAAGATGAAGAGTTGATCCGGTTTAGTGTGCACAGCTTCCCTTTTTCCTGCTTCTTTCAAGCTCTCTCTAGACAATATAGACCATTACACTAATCCATATAGATAGTATTCCGGTTATAACTTTTGTGACACTTTTTTACACCCTGAAATTTGGCTGCGGGTTCAAACCGATATTTTCTTCTAGTCAAATAAGCACATTTTTATATGTATCTTGGAATCAAATAGGCCATATATTTTCAAAAGAAAATAGCACTTATATAAGCACGCTTAAAATATGTCATCTCACATTTTCTTCTATTCCAATCCAATTTATCTCTTTCCATATACTTTATTTGACAATACCAAAAGTTTCTAGATTGATTCAAAGCCTATTATACCAATCATTGTCGTGGTTTCCCCCTCAAACAAGAATGTTGTCAGAGAGCCCTAGACCCCAAACTAGTTTATGATGGCTTTTAGAAAACAAAGTAGCAATGCCTGGAAATCAACCTCCACATTATTCATATCCACTTAACTCTGACAAAAATGCAAAATATTCCATTACAAAATCTAAAAAGTTTCCAAAGTCAATACGAAAATCTGCTTAGAGCCATGCTTCTCTCTTGCAGAAAAGAAAATTCGCAAAACTTTTCACTAAAACACTTCACGCTTTTCTCTAAAATTTATTCTTCCTAGCCAGTTCAAACAAGCCGAACAAGTGGAAGAGCACCTTCCACTTTGCAAATGTTTGCACAAGAATTACAACAAAAAATGTCATATTCTGTTTGTCACTACGTACGGAATTGAGATTTGAACAAAGGGGAAAATGAGTAATGTCGAGAATCTTAATTCTCTAAGACAATGTACAACTTAACTAAGCTTTTCGTGCCTTTAAGAAAAAAATCTCTAAATGGTAGTCACACACTTTGAACACACTTTACCCAAAGTAATTCGCGTTGTCTTCGTCCCTCATCTTCTAACAAATTTTAACCCATCACTGAGCACACGAGCATCAAACTTGTGAATTCTTTTTTTTTCTAGATTGGCAAGTGCGTATTCAACATTATCTCTCTAACCATTTTCTTAACACATTTCACTTTGCTACAGTAATTTCATATATTATGTAAAGCTACTCATGCCACTCAGTCTCGCTATGTTAGTATTGAATAGTTCCATCATTCTCGATCATTATCATCACTCGCTCTCTGTTTAGTGCATTGCCAAAAAATTATTTCATTTTTTGCATGCCTCTCTACTCTTCTCTGCTTATGACTCACAACAATAACAAAAAATAGATAAATTCGCGTTGGCGTTCCTTCATACCCTTTTTTACTATATTAGAGCAGAGCATAAACGCGAAACAATTTTCTAACAAGTGATTTATATAACTGACAGTTTCTCTATCTATTCCCTCATCAACTATAATAGTAGGTATTAATAGTATTTTTTTTACTAATAAAAAGCCATTTTCGTGTGTGCATTACGCGATTGATTGTCCATCTGTTCAAAAAAAGCGTTTCACTTTCATACATTCTGACACGCTTGATCCCGTTTAAAGCTTGAAAAAAATTATATCTCATTTTATAACGACTCTGCTCAGATTTATTTCTCCTAATTATATATATCAAATTTGACTGGGTGAATATATGCAGTTATTTTTGATGGACGACATTGTTTCATGAATTATTAGGGTAATAAAAAATATATTATTTTCAAAACAGTCTACCAGCCCATTCTTAACGAGTCCGTGTCTGCCTACAACTTAATTTCCCAAAATGGTTTAAAATATTACCTTCTGCAATTGTACTTATATCACAACCATTATCATCATGTCTCTGCAATTTTTGATAGTTTCGTTTCACTTTTCTAGCAAACACCTGCAATTATCTTCAAAGACCCAAACTCTAAATATCCATTTTTATCTATTTATAAGAACCGGGATATTATTTAGAGCAGAAAAATGCTAGCATTTTCATAAAAATATAAAATGTTTGCGTACGTCAGTTAACTTTCAAGGCTCTATTTAGCCGAAATTAGATAGCTTTACCCTTGAAAATAGAGTCATCAAGTATTCCGGATTAAATGGTAAAAAATGTGGGCATCTCTGCCAAAAATGGGAGAGAAAGTTCCGGTATAATAAGATCATAATCAAATATATGCTGTGCAGATACGCTTGAAAAAAGTAAATGTTTTAAGCTCTTTAAATCCAGCGAGTTTATAAAAAAATCTAAGCAATCATCATCACAATCTGCTACACCTCTAAACCTGTCTCTACCAATAAACATTTCTCCCACTAGCCCCATTTCAATCAACTTTGAGTGGAATAAGCTGTTCCGAAAATCGCCACTAGTATTCCTTTATTCCCATTTTCAAAAGGACTAGAGGCAGTTCACCTGTCTACAAGAAAAGTTTCAAGATCATAAACTTCGTCACCTCACATTGTAACTTTGAAACTTCTAATTGAAATGTAATATGCCCTTTTTCGTCCGAGATTCACTTCTCTCTTGTCACAGACTCGTTTCTGATTTCATCGAAATGAGAAACGAGTTTATGTCCAATTATTTAGTCATCTCCCTTCCATTCATGTTTTAGTAGAGAAAAAATTATCCGACACTGCGCAAAGCTCTTGCCCACCTGCACAAAGCTTTTTTATGGTATGAAATGGAGAGCTCTACAAATCACGACAGTCTGCCGCACACTCTTTTCCACAAAAGTTGTGCGCTTTTTTTTACGTAACAAAAATATCAATTGAGTTGGTACAACTGCGTTTCCACATTTCCATATTATATCATTCGAGTGGCACATTTTTTATAACTTTTTTATCCCCTTTCGTCTGCAAGTGGAAACAGGCGCTTGATCGCCCAATATCACGCTTAAAAAGATGGAATGGGTATTACTTTCTGAAAGAATTAAAGCCAAGAAGATAAACTACATCTAATAAATAATTCCTCTCGGCCCACTGAAACATATTATTTGACAAGTTGAACACGAATGAAGAGTGCCAGATGTGACTAAATCCAGAGAAGAATACAACATTTTCCTAATCTTTTGCTACTTGCCCACCAACAATATTATCTCTTTTGTGCTCAAAAGGAAGAAAACAAATAGTTATTACAGGCACGTTCAGAGGACCACTTGCATTCGTAATTATTATTAAGATTATCTATTACAGAAACATGTTAGCCTAGTACGAGATTGTAATCAAGCTTTGCTATCATTTCTTCATCTTATGCGCAGGTGTGAGCAATCACTGATAACGTCCTCCTCTTATTTCGTTATGTCTATTATTTTCTGGAGGCTTTTAATTATAAAAAATAGAGTTAGATGACCGCTTATCTAATTCTCGCAATTTTATATTAATAAAAAAATGTTATAAAAATCCAATTTTTTTATACCAATGCCAATCTTTATGAGGTTACAACTCCAAATGTTTATTTGATCGATCAAAGTCGGACAAATCATTCTATTTCGACACACATAAATCCCGCATACAGCAGCCATATACAGCCCCGGTCATCAGCCTTGGGTTTTTGACGAGGTAAATGGTATTATGATACAATTTGTCTCGAAACTAGTCAACTCTGATGATTATGGATAAGCCGTAATCCTTTATAAGAGTTGGGCATGTCACCGTCACCAGATTATCGGCACTTGACTTTGAGCTCTTTAACGATTTCCATACATAACGGTTTTACGATTGAAGACTTTGCCTTTCGAAAATCTGCAATATCCACGCAAGCTATTTGCTTTATTGCGAAAGGACAACAACTTCGTCCATAAACTTTCCCCTTCCCGTATTCCGCAATCAACCTTGACAATTCACATTAGTTTTCCCAATCTCGTCTTAGCCTCGAAAAGTTTTGCACTTTTGTAATTGCCAAAAAGGTACGTATAGAGTGGTAATGAGAAAATGAAAAAGTTTTAGCCTTACCAGGAACAATTCTTACACCTCTCGTCAAGATGAAATTGGTTTTGACTAGTAAGAGGAGCGAATAATGAGTCTCGTTTTCAGCATCAATCTTTTTCTAGCTAGAGACGCATCTCACCAATCCTTGAAGGCAGATGGAGGTTGGACAGTTAAGAAATTGCAAATGTGTTAGAGATGAGCATACTGCCATTAGCGAACGGAAGTAGAAAGAATTCCAATTCTGAGAACCGCTAACAGAGATAAACTGCTAGAGCAGCATTTGGAGCGGAATAAAGTTGAAAGTTATTTTTTGCAAATGCTTCCACGATCGAAGCATAAATATCAGAATACATATTTTGACAAGGCAGGTTTTGTACTATATCAGCTATACTCATCATGATAATTGTCCTGCTCGTCTATCATTTAATTGGTGACAAACTTTTGTGTCCACAACTTGAAATTTCACACGTCATTATAATCAGTCACATGTAAGCACACTGATAATTTTCTCTGGTTCAATAGAATCCCTCTTTCCGCCAACAACCTCCGTCCTTTTCCCTACGGTACACGTGACAAGTTAATTGCGATGGATGCAAATATATAATCAAGTTCGGAGCATCAAAAAATTTCCGACCATCAAAAAATCATTTCCTTTCCAAATCCTCACGTGTTCATACACACTCCGTTTATTAAAGCCAGCGAGTAAAAATCACAGACATGAAACAAACTCCGAGAATCATTCCCAAATCAATTATATCCGTTTTGCAATAACCAATTAATGTCGCGCAAGATGAAAGGACATTTGTAACCAATGATTCCACTTCAACTTTTCTCACTTTTTTCTACCAGAAATCCATAAATCCACTTTTCCTTTATAGGTGTGTAGGAGCATAACTAAATTATTTAGTAGAAATAAGCAGAGATGATCACACTGACTAATAATCTAACAACGAGCACGAGAAATGATTGAGACTGATTTGAGTTTCATCCTATCTTTCATCACAATCGTAAAGTAAATAGAGAAATAGTTACGCAAAGTAATCATAACTACTTTACAGCCTGTCGAAACATAACCCCTTCAACTCAAATGAAGTAGTGAAGGCGAGAGAATTAATTGACTCGTTTAATTTAATCGACTATTCTCTCCTGCTCGCACACACTCACACACACAAGTGCTCATCCTCGGCCAGACTAACCAAATACTTTCCTTCTAAATAAAGATACTGCTTATGTAACAATTCCTCCTATAGCTCTCGTTATCTATCACCGAAAATCACTCACCCACAATAATATTCCTTGTTTGGCACACAAGAGAAAAAGTAAAAGTGAGCAGGTAGTATACTAGTGGAAGGAGAAAAATTCCTTATAAGATGCTCCGATACGTATAAACATGCAGTGTGTAAAATATCCTTTGATAAAATACAGAGAAAAGATCCGACTCCTTTTTCACCCACACCTCAAACTCGTTCCTCCTCCAATGTAAATAACGTGTCGTGTACTTTCCTTCACGGAAAAGGTTCTTATAGAGGACAACATATATTCTTTTCTACTTTCCACTTTTCCCGGATGAGAAACCCAGTTGTTCCAGCTCTAGGAATAAAGCTACACTAGCATTGCTACAAAAAAACAAGAGAGTGCTTCAAGCACTGGAGAGAGCAAGTGGAACTGGAAACGAGTATCAATATGAAGCTATGCATGTTCCAAGCTATGTTCCACATTAGATGCCTCCATCTTCCCCACGTTCTTTCCCTCCACCTTTCCCCTTATAAGGATATCATAAGAGAACTACATTCTCCGCATGGAAAATATACCAGTATATCCAGAAAGAGATGAATCGTCCTCTGGAGAAATCGCTACATTCCCTTCACCACTTTATGCTACCATCTCTTCCGCGTTGTTCCAGTAAAAAGTAGTCGGAACTGAAAACTCTGAACGAGTCTCGTATTACAGCATTTCATCATGCGGGTGAAAATAGATGGAGTGAACCACGCTAGAGAGAAATTTTTTAACCGTTGTATTGTCCAAGACATACAAGCCCTATTTTTTTAGAGCGGCTTAAACTCGCATGTCATATTCGATTGCTCAAAAAATCCTTCCTTTCTTTCACCGGCGATGCGATGCAAGATGACGCAATTATGCTAGAATGAGAAAGTGTTTATTCTAAACTACCGAGTTAAAATTGCCGTTTTAAGCGCTTTAAACTGACAAAGTATGAAGACTCACTCCACTCCACCTGTCCCAAGAGGAGTAAATAGTCTCTGGAATGAATTATAGGAGGCTGAAAAGTACCAGAATGAAGACCACCACACCCAATGTAAACAACTGAATGAGCCATTACATTAACTATTTTTGTTGACTCGTTAGAAGCACACACTTTCATTACTTTTTATATATGCTACCATTCTTTTTCCTACAATAATAAACATTTTTTTCTCCTCTTTTCCTGCTTGAAAAATATGCTGAGAGTAAAGTTAGAAAAGGCTTTTATTTTGTTAGTTAGAAAGAGATTTACACAGCAACGTTTATATGAGAGAAATGGGAAAAGAAAAGGGAAAAGAAAGTAGTGCAGTTGAAGGCTTGAAGAAGAAGAAGAAGATGCTAGGAATTTGTTAGATTTGGAGCAAGGACTCACCGATGATGTCGAAATAGCAGGGGCTGAATGACCAAGGGATGTTTTTCGCATTCTCATCAAGTTACTAATGCCTAAGTCGCTACCTATATGGGATAAAAAAAAGATGATAATTTAATTAGTAGAGTTCTTCTGATATCTACTTACTATTTCAATACTTGTAAAAAACCGACATGATAATTGGCCCATTAGTTTGTAAATACTAAACACTAAAGATTAATAGATATATTTAAGACGAGCAGTTAGCGCGTAACATTGACATTGAAGATTTGTCAACACAAGTAGAGTTTGAACGAATTCATTGAAAACTATAATTTATAAAAGAATGGGCTATTATGTAATTTGTAGAAATTACAATCATACTCCGAAAGAAATTCATGTCTAGCCGATTAGTCTGATTAGCACTTTTGCACCATCAACCACTCTCCAACTTCCAAGTAATTCAGCGACGTAAAAGTTTTTAGAATTTACAACTAATTTCCAATATTTACGATCATCTGTTGTGTCTTTTTAACAAAATATTTTAAACATCTAATCACAACTCCTTCGCTCTTTTCCTACTCGGTTTTAACATTTTTCTTGTTAATATTTTACTTCTATAATCACATGTTTTAAACAAGCTATCACACTTCCCTCCCAATCAACTCCCAAAAATTAACTCCAACTTTCCAAAACGTACCCAAATACGAAGGCGAATTCTTCCTCGACCTCGAAGACCTCGGATCCTCCGACAATTGTCGACCCAACGACCTCAGAAACCAGTTCTGTGGAATATTCATTGTTTGTGGTGACAAAGCTGTTGAGCTACTTCCTGCGCTTCGTGTCGCCCTAAATTCCATGTCAAGGGACTTCCCAACCGCAAACAATCTTTGGGCACTCATCTATTCAAAATCATAACAACAATATTAATATTAATCTCAACAACACAACTAACCGTATTAATTAATTATCTCTTTACTTACCTTCTTCTTTAAAGAAGAAATTGCCAAATTCTCCGCCTCAAGAGGAACCCTTCTTCCATCCTTCCTGTCCTCTTTTGTCCCAGAGTCCCCACTGCTCACAGAGTTATCAGACATTTCGCCCTTATGTCCTACGAATTATTAGAAAATGATGAGCCATCACTCAAAACCCTAACTATCAATCAAAACTGTTGTGAAACTTACTGATTTAATTTCCAATCACCTAAATATTTTATCATCGCGTTAATAATATTATTTTTTTGCAGATGATATCTACACTAAACAAGAGCTGCTACATGACTAGAGATTACAACTTTTTTGGTAGAGAGATACAACTGCAATACCACATCTCTGTTATCCTCAACATAATTTTGGGCTGAGAGAGAAATGGGATATTAGAATTGTGTAGCGAGAGAGAAACAAACAGCCTCACACACAAAACTCTGATTGAAAACTATGCAAAAGTGTGCATCGCACACAAAAAGGTACATTCATCCCTACAAAACTAGTCATTTTCTTCCCACTTGTGTGTACAAACATAAGAAATAGATAAGCCCTGAGGCAAAATATATGAAGCTAATGTGAAGGATAGAATGACAATGTCGAAAGGGTTAGAGAGAGAGAGAGGTGAGCTAATTAATGACTTAGGTGGGGTAAGGCTTAAATATTTACTTAAATATACGGAACTATTCTACATTCATTATGTAAACATAACTTCCTGTTTAAGCTTATCAATTGATAAGACATGACTTAACTGCTGAGCGATGGCTATTAATGATATAATGGTGGGCGATCATGCAATTAATTAGTAAAAGAATGCAAAAAGTTTTGCACAAAATTGCACGATGCACGATATTATGCGATGCATCTGAGATCGCGATGCAAGATGAAATATTCATGAAGCGTGGTTTCGTTTCTTTCGAGAGCATGTTCCATAAAGGATGGGATAAGAAAGTGAAATAGGCCATATGACTCGCATGCCCAAAAATGTACATGGTTCTAGTGGTTCTAGTAGCCGCTATTGATTTCCTCGAGAAGGGAAAAAAATTTTAGTTTTCCGTAAATATAATTGATCTCATGTGTAGGAACGGCAGTGATAATAATACTAGTTTAGTGATCAGTTCCCCCAGGTTTCCATAATGCCTTCTATTTGGTTACTAATCAGTTGAGATAAGATAAGTGAAAAGAAGAGAAAACGCACATGAGATTAAGGAGTCTATATAGATTACTCATTGATAAGATTAGAGGGAAAAGGTCGTGGCCAACCAGAATATGCAAGACACGAAGAAGCTAATACCAATATTCCTACTTGGATACAACTTATTTGCATTAAACTCTCTGAAGCATTTTCAAATTCAGGACTATGATTATCTGACATTGAAGCAGTTCCCGGGAGAGATTAGCGTTCAGCTAAATAGGCACGATGAGCATCGCGAAGGGACAATCCCCTTTTGTCCCACGATTGTCGAGTATGATGGGAGAGCATGGTTGAAAATTAAACATCCGAGTTCTTTCTGGAGTAAGGAGAGTCTCCCAAATTTCGACGAGAAGGTTATTGCCCATCGCTTCGGGCTTGGTAAATCGGGGGGTATGTGGAAACCCCCGAATTGCCATCCTGTACATAATATCTCTTTAATTATCCCATTTCGGAATCGGCCAACGCAACTGAAAAAGTTCCTGCTTCATATGCACACCTTCCTCCAACTTCAAATGATTCAGTACAAGATTGTGATTGTAGAGCAGGTAGATGACAAAGCTTTTAATCGGGGAAAGCTACTTAATATCGGATTCACCGAGTCTTTGAAACACTACCCTACTCATTGTTACATCTTTCATGATGTCGATTTACTTCCGGAAAATATCAAAAATATTTATACATGTACCAAACACCCGCGTCATATGAGTGCGGCTGTGAATTCTTTCAGGTTAGAGATTTTTTCGATTTTCCAATATTTTTTTTCTTATTTCATTTTGTAAAATAAAAAGATTATCGCTCCACACAACCATCAGCATGTTAGCATGTACTTGGCTATAAATTAAATTGTTTTCATGGCTGTTCCGTTTTATTGGGTTGGAACGCTTTGCCCTCCTTCGCGTCTTGTTTTTTTGCTTCGAAAACAAAATAGTTTTGTGGGAGGGAAAGCAAAGGACATCCCGTCATGTAGAACGAGTCTTTAAAAAAAAGTATGTCACGTTGGAATGCAAAAGATGCGATGCGCATTCTCTAATAAACTTTCCATTATTATTTTCTACACTCAGCAACCAAGCGGAATGTCAATAGCCGCAGTAGGCATTGGAATCGTAGTTAAAAGAGTAAAAGTAGGAGGAACAAATGTTTTTAGTTTCATTGAAATAGATGCGGGTGAGCAAGCCATGAAATCTGTAAAGTTGCCTCAACGACGACATTTCTTAACCGTTTGACTTTCATTTTGCATGAAGGCTATTTTTGGTAATGCGAAATGTGTAAGAAGCAGCAGCAGAGCTGACTTACCCACTTATCTTTTCGTGGTGTGAGGTGACATTCACTCATAGACTCGTAGGTTATCTTTATAACCGAAATCGTTTCTCAATGAGTCAGATCATGGCGTCTGCAACTTTGATCATGAAAAGTATTTAGAAAAATTCATGCAAATTTTTTAAATTGATGAGTTGATCCATCCGCCAGGACGTTTTTAGATGATTATGCAAAACGCATAAAAAATATTGTGGGCTCATCATATTTGCTAGGAATGTGAGTAATAATCGTGGTGATATGCAAAAACAGAGTGTCGCCACGCAATTGCAAAGTAGATAAAATATGACTTGCATAGCCATGAATATGACAAGCTTGTTAATACTTTTTAAAATAATATTAGCTTTGATCATGAAATTTTTGTGAGAAGGGAAGCAAACTAAATACTCTTTTTTTTCACAGATATCTTTTGGACTACAAGGAGCTATTCGGAGGCGCCATTGCGGTCACACGAGATCAATTCGCAGGTGTAAATGGATTTTCCAACACGTTTTTCGGTTGGGGTGGCGAGGACGACGATTTGTTTCGTAGGTTTAGTGATAAGGGAATTGAAGTAATTCGATTCTCGCCAATACTCAGCTCCTATCGAATGCTACCGCATGAGGTATTTTAGTCTAAAATTCAAATAACGCTAAGGTTAACTCATTAAAAAGTAATAAATTTCTCTGACTTGCAGAAACAATCGGAAAATGATGGGAGATTTGACAAACTAAATGGAGGCAAAGAACGCTATCACGATGATGGTCTCAATAGTCTTCGGTATACAGTTGTAAATCATATTGAGAACCTTCTTTACACTTTAATTCAGGTGAAGCTCTGAGAAGCTGGAAGCTGGTGCTGACTAAAGTACAACATTGGGTCAAAACGAATGGGGAATTTACTTTTAAATACTTTTTATAAAAAACTTATGACACGACAGGGGCAACACGATTACAATCTCATTTCGCTTTCTCTTCCCACAACTCATTCACTTCCAGTACTTGACAATGGAAATTAATTTGCCAAACTTATGGAAACACACTAAGCGATAAGCTAATGCTTATTTCCGTTGAGATTAATTATTTTGAAAGACTTATCTGTGACCATTTTCTTCAACATACTCACAACTAAACTGCAACGAATATACTCAGTCCAATAGTAACTTATAGATGAACATAGAGCAGCTTAATTACCACAATCAATTCTCACCGCGATTATTACTATGGCAACTGAATCATAATACAATCAATAGTAGATATTACATAACTCACTAGTTGTCTTATAGCAATCACTGACGATGAGAGTTTTTAGTCATTTAGAGTAGGAATAACTCAAACGGGTTCACATCCCAAATATGTCTGTGAATATTTCCAGAAACGGTTTTTAAACTTTAGTCAGATAATGCAGTCATAATATCACAAAACTAATTTATAAATGCTCATTAAAATGGCTGCTGTAGGCAACACTTAGAGTAGGAAACGGAGAAAGTACTAATATTTAAATGTGGACTGTGACACTACTTGTTTCAACTGTGCAAATATTTATGATATAAAATAGTTTGCATTCTTTAAAAATTCAATGTTAAAAATGTAATCTAATTTTTAAAAAACTCTGGCTTCCAGTTTGATGGAGATTATTTTGCAAAATGCAAAATTACTTTAAGCACGTTTTAAGTGAACATTCGCTCCAGTTGTTAAATGCTAATATAATTTATATCGTATGCTATACGAGCTTTAAGACAATGAAACTTGAATGCAAGTTTTAATTTATGATACTCTTTCTTGTTAATTGCTTGACTCTATGTAAGAAAAATGTTTTAAAAACTCATACGAGAAAGAAAAGGTGAGCTCATTACTCAAAAGAGATACGACATTAGAGAAGGAGAAAGGATTTTATAGAGAAATTTTGTGATATTTGTAATTACGTTGCCTTGTTAAGAGATTGTACTTTCAGGAGGAAAATATTAGATCAACGTAATTCGAGTGAGACTATATAAAAGTGTCCTTCTTTTCATCTTTTAAATCTTGACGTTTCTATCTTCTCATTTACAATTAGCAAAATGATTAGAAAAGTAGTAATTTGGTTGTTTTAGACGATTTAGTTTTTAGTAGAAAAATGTTCTGTGTCGCAACCAGAAATTAATTAAATGGATAAAAGTTTTATACTGAAATGTTATCAGAATCAAGAATAAAAATGCTCTTTAACGAATTCGTGAATGGTTTGATTTCTCTTTCATAAATATGCATAAATTAATTGCGGAAAGTTTGACTCTTTTAAATATTCATCTTATTAGTAAAACTTTTAAATACAAGAATTAAACGCAGTTAAAATTTGCTACAGCGGATCTTGTCTTTTCGTATTTTTTTTCTTAAAAGTAATGATATTATTAATAAGTTATAGTAAGAATTAGAGGCAAAATTGGTAAAATGCTTACAATTGTTAGCATCCTTTTATATCTATTAATGATTTAATGATTTCATCATCAGCACTTGGATCATTCCTAGAATGAATTGAGTAAACGATTAAGAACGAGTGATAACACGGAGGATATGACAGAGAGATTGGAAGAGCCAAGTAACTTGGAAGAATTGCACCCGTCCAGATCACAGGTTAGAACACAGCCCTTGAGCAAGTCATCGCCTAATTGAAAATTACCACATTGGTTATCCATAGTATACGTTGTACACCTTCGGATCACAATCTTATCTCCAGTTATATCTGATTTAAAAAAAAGAATTATTGTACATAGAGAAATGAAATTTACTGGATTCCTTTAAACTTACAAGAAGTTCCAATAATTTTTACGCAGAAATGTGCAGGGAACTCGCCCACATGATTTCGCTTTGGTACTTTGCACTTGTCCACGTAAGAAATATTGGAAAAGCCTGGATGATAAGGGTCCTCACAATCCCGATTACTTGAGTTCCGCGAGGAACACATGAAGCAACCGATTGCGTCCACTTTACCTAAAATTAAACATAGTAGTGTGAAGAGAAAGCATTTCTAGATTAAGAGCTAAACTTTGGACTATTTATACTTACCAATTTGATAAAAAAGGCAAAGCTTGGAAAGTACAAGTACTAAAATCTTACTGCCCAAAGACATTACGAAACTATCACATGAATTTCCTTTCTCTAAATTTACATTTTAAGGCAAGCTGGAATTAAAGTTTAAAGTATGAACTTGCTACATCAAGCAACATTTAGATTTACTAAATCTGAATATTTTTAAGGCCGGGTTACTACTCCCTAAATGGTAAAAGTAGTGAAAACTATGATGTTGGAAATGACAGCATCAAAAATATTGATTTTACATTCTGCTCTGCCAGCATAAGAGTAGTTGTACTAAGCAGAGATTTCTCTCGCTTTCTATCCCTTCTTGGTGAAAGAGAACGTTTCTCCTTTTCTCGGCCAGACGGCATCCGCAACCTAATCATCGGGATAATGCAAGATTTGCAAGATCGCTTTCATCAACTGAGAA
Source organism: Rambutsinella grinnellia (assembly GCA_027743725.1). Classification (NCBI taxonomy): domain Eukaryota; kingdom Metazoa; phylum Arthropoda; class Collembola; order Entomobryomorpha; family Entomobryidae; genus Rambutsinella; species Rambutsinella grinnellia. The sequence goes on along the minus strand of JAHZMU010002189.1, from coordinate 16,827 downwards.
AAATGCTAATGGTTTGCGCAATTAATCAATCCGGATTGAAAATGCAATTTTATAATTTTGCATTAAAATTATTTCTCACTTTTACACGCGCGGTTTTCATAAAAGCAAGTCTTTACATGATAAAAAATGCTTTTAACAAATGTTATGCAACTTGTAAAATCATAAACTGCCATTTACAACATTTACAATTAAGGTAATGGTGACATCCGCTATGAAGTCGGCATTGACTTTTGAGGAAATTGTGTAAAATGCTACATTACAAGTTGAGCGGTGGAGGGCGTCGTGCGTCCACTTTATTATGAAACGTGGATTTTTACGATGTACATGAGTTTTAGCATACATACCTGTAGCGTAGCATCTAATTAGCTCATTTTTATTGCATTTTTTCACTTCTAGCGCTAAACACCCAGGAGAATGGAATGAGGGCAATAAAATAGAAAAGTTTACAGTTCCATTGTCCATCCTGCCATAAATTTGGAAAAAATTTATGCCATTTTAACTGCAGAATATCCCATTCTAATTAATGACTTGATATAGGAAAACGAAGGCCCTTATTATTTTTAACTGCGTAACATTTCTCCCCTCCTAAATATTTAACAATCGTACATTTTTACGATCAAATTACTCTTCCCTCAATCTCCACTTTGTATTGAAAAAATTTCGAAAATCTTTGCAAACTTCTCTGAGAGTATTCAGCTAGTCTTGGCGTTATCTCTCCTGCGCATTTCATCACCCAGTGAATTAGCAAGTGACAAACCGCTTGTAAGAGAACGTCAGCGCTTGTAGCGTTTAATTGAGCGAGTCGAGGAGTGGAAAAGAGAAGGGAAAACTGCTCAAAGTCATCGTAGAGGGTGTAGATCACACAGAACTCGAGAGAGCTCTTGTTGCCATACATATTCGATTGGAATCATTTGAGCATAGAAGAAAAGAAAAATGTTGAAAACACGAAAAAATGTAAGGGACAGTATGGCACAAAACCATATAATTTTTCAGTCTTGTATGATTTTTTTTGCGGTAATAGTGAAGGTGGAGGTTCTTGAAAACTAAGTTCACCTGCAACTCTACTAAAGAACGCTTCTTGCTCGCCATTTAGAAAACGCTTTGTTCACCCCAAGCATATTCATATGTATCCAACATCCAACCACAATTGTTTTCATAGACAGGTAACTCTTTTTGGACTGAGTAAGCAGGTAAGCAAGCACTCAACTCGAAAATCGCATTGACCAACCAACCATTTCCACTGTTAGTGAGGATGATGGTGACGTTCGTTTCGAGTCTTTGAGAGTTGAGGAACCACTTATTTCAAAATGCATGGATGATGTGTTGCCTGAGAGCACATTTACCAACGCCATGTTCCATACTGAGTTGTCTGGCCAAAAATTTCTACTCTTTTTCTCTCTTCTTTTCATACTAGTTGGTTTGCGTCCTTTGTGCCTGTTTACATAGACTACCTACATCCTCCCATCTACCTAGTCTCTTGGCCATAATTTACTACTTCTCAGATGAAAGTTAGGCAGCTCTACGTCTACTATCATCGTTTTAGTTTTGATATTCACGAAAAGAGGAAGAAAAAAACTGGTAAAGCTGGTTTCAAGAAGTGACGGAGAGTGAAGTTTTAACATGTAGCACACTATTATTCCTCCTGGCCCATTCTGACAAAGCTTTTGAAACTTTTACACTCGCATATATATTAGATGCTGGCAAGTTGCAACATGATTATTGTATTGATGAAGTATTTCGAAGCTCTTCTCCCTTCACTCTTCGCTAGAGCTGAGTCTGTTGGGAAAAATCTGTGAATCTCTCAACTTTTCAATCTCAGAGGCTTGTGCCTTGTTTGTTTTTTTATAAATGGGTAAATGATACGTAGCTAGAAGCCAAGCTGAATATAGATGGTACATGCAAGTTGGCAACTCCTCCGATGATCGCTTTCCGTGCTCCCTCTATAATCAAGTATAACGAAGAGCAATTCTGCCCTTCATCCTCATCACGAAGGCAACCCCAGTGTTGCGCTCCCAGCTAAAAAGTGGAGAGCCCCTCACTATTTGTATATATACGTCTCGGCAACCGTTTTTTGAATAGCCAGTGTATTCTCTTATTGCGATGTGATCCAACCAAAACCCTATGTATTTTCCTGGCAAGGCCATCATCTTTTTTCAGCAGCGACAGCAGCATCGGAGAGAGAATAAAATAATATATAAAATAGGCATAATGTATAAAATATATATCGAAAAGAAGGAAAACTTTTTATGTTCGCAATGAACAGCGGGTTGCATGGAATAAAGCTATGCTCTCTCGTCTCTCGAACGCAGAGAACCCCAAAGCCCAAGTGGAGAAGGGAAACATGAGTAGTGACTGATGATATGGTGGTGGTGGTACTCACAGGACCTTGTGGCAAACACCTTCTCTATGCATGCAACTAATGCAGAGTTGCATACATACATTTCATCCCTGAAAAACTACGAATAAAAAGTTAGTTCTGTTCTTCCCTTCTGGCTCGGTTTCCCCATTCCCCATCTCAATCGTTGTGAAGGATAGTGGTGGTGGTGGATGGTGAGCTTTATTTTCTATCCTCTCTTCCCTACACGAGAAGAAAGGAACGCTTGAGTGCTTCCATAAGAAGGAGGAAAAGCCCTGTCCAACTTTAAATGCATAAAGTGACTGGGTTTTGCTGGTGTGCCATAGCAAGCGACTCTGAAGAAGGGAGGAAGCACAAGAACGGAGAAAAGTGTTTTTGTATGTGCAAAGCAAATCGTACACTCTCTTCTCTCCCTCTAACTCTCTCTGGCCAATTACTCCTTTTCTACTACTGCTTACTACTAGTCACTTAGTAGTATGTATTACTAAAAGTTGAGCCTCAACTACCACTTCGCATACATATCGATCGATGAGTAGAGGAAAAAAAAGTCTACCTCGTAAAGTAAAAGGCTTCGCGTTTTTTCAGTTTGTTCAGTTGCCACGACTTTTGACACGGCGATTCATTTAGGAGAGCTACCCTCATCGTCCTCCTCATCAGTTTCGGAATGAGTGGAGAGAGAGGAGAGAGAGAGAGAAACAATAAAGTTCTTTGATAGCCCGAGAGGAGCTCACTTGTCTCGTGTAATAACAATAATAATCATCGTAACAATAATAATAATGTGATGCACATTGCATATAACATGTCTATCGGTTTGAGAGTGAAGGAGTGAGTGAGTGCGTACTAGTGCGTATTTCGAGTGACAAGTGAGAGAGAAAAGAGAGAATTATGATTATCGTCTCTCTCTCTGACGACCCAAAGGTTGTAAAAATGTGAATGAACGAGTTACTTCTATAAACAAGCAATAATCAAGTGACATATTACGACAAAGATTACCTATATCAGTGTGCGAAGGAGAAGCATCAACAAAGTTGTTATTGGTCAACCCTCTCATTTCACAAGTTCGTAACATTTCTCCAGTAAAAAAGGAGAAAAATATAGGAGGCCAGCGGAAGGATTTAGTCGGCAAGGAAATTGAGTAAGTTTATATAGAACAACTTGGTAGAAATGTAAAAACAACACATTAGACTCAAGATGACAAGAGAGAAATATGATGTAAACATGAAACGTAAGAGGCGAATTCGATCATAAAATATATTCCAAAGAGAGCATAGAGATGATTGAAAGTCAAGGAGTGCATCCGAAAAAGACAGATCAGATGAAAGCCAGAGACAAGCATTAAATTTCAGATGACCACTGCACTTGGAGTCGACTAGGGAGAAAGGAAGCAACCAGTTTCACATGGTCATTCATTTTTACTTTCTTTCATGGAGTGCGCAGAGTGAGAAAACGGGAGTGAAATGTTTGGACATGGGAAAAGATACATTTTATGAGGAACTAGCTATCTCTAAACGGTTTATAGATCGAGGAAAAAAGAGAGACAGAGCTTCTATGGAATGATACAGATTTCCCGTTTTTCTTTTCCTCCATTCTCTATCCCTTATTCATTCCGAGTCGTAGACAGACAGAGATATTATGACAGCCAGGAATCTCACAAGTACCCGGAAAAGAAATGAAAAATAGTGAGGCTTTCTCACTCTTTCTTCAAGAATGTTTACTCTTCAAGTATAAACAGTGAGGTCAAATTGAAACGTCCGCTCCATTTTTTTCTAACTTTATAGATGTGCACTTGGTATTGTTATGGGGGCTTTTATTGGGTTAGAATGCATCCCTGATTTATCTCTCTTTCACTGTCTCGTCTCAAAGTCTGCCACGCACAGTATTTTATAAAGACATTTTATTCCAGCTTAAGGTCATCTCTTGCGAAAAAAAAACTTGACAATTCCTTTGCAATTATCAGCACCCAAAAACAACCATACATTATTCAACATCTCATCGAAACAGCTCGTATGTCGCAACTATGTGCGAATTTTTTTACAATGTGTAAACGTTTAAAAGAGAAAAAAAGGAATTTTAAATTTACGCTTCATACTAGAGAGATGTTTACATGTCATTTCAACCCTACATAATTCGCTCGTCTGCGTACCACATAAATGATTTCGAATATTTTTTTGCACGCTCGTATACCAAACCGATATAAACAAGCTACCGCTTTTATCTAACCCAAACACATGCATTTTTATAGTATCTGGTTGAAAAAAATGGTCATTTTGACAGCCATAAAAATATAGTAGTTCGCAAGCGGCCAGCAGCGTTTTGTTGGAGAGAAAAATTCCTCTTTTTTTAGTAGAAAACTGCACTTTTTTTTAAAGGGCTCAATCCTCCTCTCACGTAAGAGTACAGCGATCCATCTTTATTTATGTGCATATGTGATGATGATGCGATAGAGCTCTTCGTATAAAAATTCTTCTCCACATTGTTGCTTTTTCTATTGTAACATTATTATACAGGTTTATTACGAGACGTACATATATCACGATGCAATAGTCAGTGAGGCATGTAGATTTTTTTTTTCGAAAAAAAAAAACACTACCAACAACATCATCAGGAACAGCATGAAGTCAAGCAAGAAACACCGCTCAGTCGAGCAAGTAGGTAAAAAAATTGTGAGGGAAGAGGATTCTCTCAAAGCTTTTCACAATGAACTCCTTCCAATCTCGCTTTTTTAAAAACGCAACTCAAATAGCAATAGCCCTTCCATTGTTAAAACTTTTGTATTTGATTTTTTTTATAAAAGGTAAGAGTTATAGAAGCACATCATCCTCAACAGCTCCTCTTGATAGTCATTGGCATCAGTATACTTACTCACAGCCCTTGTTTCTTTTAGTGGACCAAAAGATTTAATAATACTCGGGAGTTTCATATAAATAAACAGTTTGATCACGTTTACCTGTCTTCGTTTACATATAATTTTTCTGTCCCGAGAGGATCCCTTTTATATAACAATTATAAGATGCAGTTTTTTTTTCGCAGAGAGAAAAAATATAGAAAAGATTAGTTAGCAAGAGCGGGTGAGCGGCTTCATGTCTGAAAAGAATCGTGTTTGTTGCATGTAAAATATATATAAAATATTATCTATAAATATATCCAAGTCTTGAGGAGAAAAACTAGGGAAGAATGTAGAAAGCGTTTAAGAACGCTGCGGACGAGGACTGATGATGACGCCGTTGATGCTGATGGCATGTAAGGCATGCAGGTTATTTTCATGTGATCACTTAAACTACGAAAGATATAATAAGACACGAATTTTTTTCTCTTTTAAGAAACACATGCAGTGTACAATGGGCTGTGGGATGCATAGAGATTTTTTTTAAATATGAAAAGAAAATATATGAACGTGCTTATATTCGTACGCGTCTGTTGTTCTGTGTGTCGTGGTGGCTTCAAGATAGGTTGTGTTGGTGGTGTTGGTGCCCCGCTTAATTTTAAAAGTCGGGGTTTCTTCCCAGTCGTTCTGCGTTCCCTTCTTGTTCGTGTGCTCCCCCTCTGTTTCTCTGAAAGATGGAGAGAGTATTGCATTCTGCATGTTTCACTCACTCCCCAATGGCTGCATATGCTTAAAGGAATTAGGGATATGACGAAGAGACGAAAAAGAAAGAAGGAAGTTCTCTCTCTCTCTCTCAGCCCGTAATAAATAAGAAGGCTCACTTCAAAATCACTTACATTTAGCTCGTCGGTTTTGCTAGTTCCTTAGAGCTGATTGCGTATATGGGTATTTCGTCTATTAGAATGCTAATGTTGGTCCGCGTTTTTTTGGAGGTGCTCCACGTAAAGCTCGTCGTGGAGGAGATGAACTAAGCGGTTAGGAAAGCATCAAAGGGAAAAGAGGGAAGAGCAGGAGTGCACTCTCTAATACTATTGCGAAGAGGGGAATAAGAAATAGAGAATTGTAGAGACAAAAAAAACACTACGATTCTCTCATGAGTTGTAGATGATGTGCCCCTTTTCACTGAAGAAACCTGGGCCTTCTTGAGCATCGAGGACTTAAGCAGTTCCCATTTCATATAGCAAATATCATTTGTACATAGCTAATTTCTCTAGCGAAAAAGGAGAGGCTCATGTGAGGATTTCAAATTATACTGATTAGCCCATCAAGTTTATTGTAACGGTGATAAATGATCTATTCCAGGATTGCGATACATTTGCAAACTAAATGCAGGCTAACTTGTCCAGAAATACTTTGGTGGCCACAGGGATGCGAGAGTGAAAGACGGTCTACATTATTAAATGGATATTAACATTATTAGTGATTATGAGCTTTTACTCCTCACCCTATTCGTAGCATTGCAAGAAGAACAGGTTAATAGAATAAGAGGGAGAAGAGAAGCTGAATTGGGGAAAGAGAGGTTGAAGCTTAGAGCCGGAAGCTCACTCGGTCCGCTTCGGCCATTTCCTCTCAAATACTTCTCTCGCGCTCCCTTTTTCTCCTCTAAAAACATTTTCCTCATCGCTCATCTTTTCCCGTACGCGTAGTTTTCACAAGGAAGCTCATCACCATCCTCATCATCATCTCCTCGTCTTCCTCTCTCCTTTTACTACATAACCATTAGATTTATATTACTGCTACCCTAGTTGTCTCCCTTTTCTCAGTCAGAGAGAGAGAGAAACTAAAAAAACTATATAGTTATCGGCAATCTGCACTGACTGCCACAACAACTACTGTTGTCTCTCTACATCCGACTGGCATAACAGCTCCATTTCTCCATTATAAAAGGGACTAATAAGTACCCATAAAACCCTTCATTCCAACCTCCACACATTATCCTACTAGTCGCTTAATTCCCTCCTTCCACTTAATCAACGCAATTCGCACTGAAATAAATTCAGTCTAAATCAGTTGTTTTTTAGTGATGTGTCTTTTCTTAAAAAGTGAACTTTGCTCACGTTTGGTTTTGTGCGACATTAGAAATAAACTTCATTAGAGTTATATAATAAAAGGAATAATTATTCATACCTTATTGATTTACATATATATACATAATGAAGGGAATGGAAAGGAGAGACGCTCAAGCGTCGTCTTAAGTAGCTCATCTATTATGGAGTTGGAATGCTGAAATTGAAATTGTAAATTAGTTCAAGTTGGAATGTCATAAAATAAAAAGTGTTTGTGTGGACTGGGAATGTTATCGTGACATTTAAAATGGTGTTGGTAAGCTACTCTTCAAGTGCTTCTTTCACACGGGATTTCAGTGTGGAATACTTAAAAAGGTACTTTCTACGAAGCAGTCATTCAAATTTTATCGTATCGTATGAACGAAACGATTTAATTAGAGAGAAAGGAGAATTGACAAGTATGCTTATTGCAAGAGTTGTAATTATTCCGAGTTTAAACAGATCCATTTCATATTTACTTTGTTTATTTTCTCTGTAATTATCTCGTTAGTTCATTAAGTATTTAGGGAAAGTATATTGTCTAGTGTCATCTATTATTTATGAGAGAGGAGGGAACGGTTGAAGAAGAATGAGAACAATGATATTAAAAGAGTTCTTTAACGATTGATAAAAGGAGTGCGAATTATAAATGAGAAATCCAGTTGTCACTCAAGTCGCAGTTGGTTTTGACATGGTCTTCGTTTGCATGACTTGAGGAAAAGACTTGAGATTGACTCTTGAGATATTACTTACTTTTGAATTAGGATGTGTCAAATGAAACATTTAAGGAATTTAATTGACAGCTTCTCATTGGCAAAGGTGGAATTGGTAGCTAATCTGATAGTTTTGTTTTCGATGTTTGAAATCGAAAACTATTTAAATTTAAAGCTACTTAAAACTTTCTTGGAAATTAAATCAAAGAATTTTCATGACAGTTGTCAGAAGGTTTTAGACAGGCGCGATTTCGTTACATTCATGAGATTGGAGGTGAAGTTGTGTCAACTCTGAATTTAATTATTAAAATGAACTATAATTCCAGCTAAACCTTGTATCTGCCCTAAATATCAGTGTTGTCCATGAAATGTCAGATGCGGTGAGGAAATGCTAACGATATGCCGTGTGCAATTTCACAAGTTGTTAGGTTACCAACTGAAGTACAATGTCTGCTTTTACTGCTTTCAAAAACGTTTAAAACATTCATGTCAAAAGATTTAATTCTTTTTAGGTGAGCAACAAAACGGATTTGATAACTGTCAATGCATTTCATACACAAAAGCATTTTAAAGTTTAACGTGAAAAAGAAGTTTACAGTTTTTGAGTTCGTTCCATGAAGGTTGGAGAGCCAGAAGTGCATGTTTCTGTCGGACAACACACTTAAGATTTGTTAGATAATGACCAAACAGACAATTAGCAAGGGTCTAAATATCGCAAAGTTTTGCTCCTTCTAGCCATGAACTTTTGACAATAATTTATACCTCGTCAGTCATAAATTTAAGGGCTGCGTGTATCCTCTTCTTCTCCATTCGCGTGCTAGAATATCAAAACCTGCAATTTTTTTTCGCATTGAACAGGTAGCTCACAATTACATCGTAAGTCATACAATAAGACTCGAGTAACGTGGACTTTATCGAGAAAGTTTTTCTTGAGGTTCGCCCACTTTAATTTTAATAGTACATGCAGGTAATCTCTTTATTGTAAAAGATTGTGGAGAAAAGTTAGTAAATAATATATAATTTGGGGAACAACATGGAATTATATAGTGAGACGGTTACGTATCATTAGGTTCAAGTCAGTTTTCAAGGAAAAGTATAAAAAAAGTGACAGCGTCACCTCCAATCCAGAGTTCTTTGTGGGGCTCTCTCCTTTTGCCTTGTCCAACTATTAATACACTACTTATTAGAAAGGGTGGAAGTCTTGTGTGGAAAGAAGCCGATATTACGAGTCCGTCTTTACCTCAATGAATAATTAATTGTGATTGGTGGTGTGCACTGCACTACTTCCTCTGTTTACTCTCCACTCACTTTTCTCTCGTGTTGGGCCTGGAAGAGAAGAGATGGAACGAGTAATGTTTAACTAACGATAAGTGGAATGTAGTGAATAGGCAATTGGGATTGGAGTAGTGAGGAGGAATCGATTCACGTTATGTCAAACATGAAGCACTTTTAATTAATGATGAGATGTAAAGATCGATTAAAAGAAAAACTGAGAGAATTATTTTGGAATGGTACGGAGCAGTGCTTACCCAGCTCATCGACAGTCAGCAAATCACCTTTCCCCCTTTCTATCTACGTGGTATACACACTGCCACAGTCCAAAGACTAGTTTACTGGGGTTCACCTAATGTCAACACAATAATAAAGGAGCTGACTTACTTGTACTCTGTCACTCCACCTATGTATCACTGGAATTGGACACTTATCAAGTCAGTCTGCCGTGTTTGGATGTAACTAACGATATTATCGTTACGATAATCTTTTCTTTTACGATGTTTATCAAGAAGTGCTGCCTTTTGTTCTTGAGGAAGGAGTTTTTATAAACTTGAGACTTTCTAAAATATTAGTTTTCATATTTGATAAATTTATAGATTAAAAATATTTAATAGATTCAGCTGGCATTTGAGACGGAAGTATTGTGAAATAGTTTAGTAGTCGGAGAACGTTCTTTGCGTTGCGAAAAAGCGCTTTGCTATATAGATGGGGTATGTATTGAAACGTGCAAAATATTGAACGTCAAATGTCAAAATTGACTGGTAATATTTTGAGATCCTTTTAATCGTTATCAGTTTTATACTAAAAATTATTTACAAATCAGAGAAAGGAAACGTCTGTGTATCATTCTTGTCATCTTCACCGACAAAATATTTGCGTTCGTAGAGAAANTCCTTTTAATCGTTATCAGTTTTATACTAAAAATTATTTACAAATCAGAGAAAGGAAACGTCTGTGTATCATTCTTGTCATCTTCACCGACAAAATATGTGCGTTCGTAGAGAAAGTTTTATGCTTATAAAATATCATAATTTAATTTTAATATTGAAATGTATTTTCTTGTTTTCAGAAAGTCCTCTACTTGTCCATCATCAGCGGAGCAAAGGAGAGCACAAAAAGTGCTTAAAATATTTGACGCGTTTAACTAAACGGGAAAATTTCATGGATATGAGCAAAATATAGTGTTAAAATGTTCGGAAATATTGACAGAATGATTGACAACGGAGTAGCTCATGCTCACATGAATTCAGGGATGCGACATCACATGAATCATGTAATGGAAGACCATACTCACCACAACGGTCGGCCCCAGCCGATTGTAAACCCATCCATTAAAATGGATCATTATGGAGGAGATCCGTATAACTTTGTGGATGAGATGTCGAGCGGAAATTACCCTCCTCCACCACCCATAAACCACCAACCAGCTTCCAATCAGCCACCCCCGGTAAAGAAGCGGGGGAGAAGGAAAAAGTCTGAAATGAACAGGTAATTACTTTCTCCAAAATAATGAAAAGGTTGAATGAAAATTTGAAAGAAATGTGTAACAATCTAATCTAATTTTTTAAAATAGGGATGCCGAGTTCCCTGAAAATAATAAAAGCAGCAAAGATATGGATGCGAAGGAGCGGAAGAGACATGACCGTTTCAACGGGCTCTCTGAGGAGGAAGTCGCGAGAAAGACGCTTCCCGACCACATCACACCGAATCTCGATATCCTCATGGTTAGTGGAGAAACGATTATTTAACTGGAATGATTATAAAAGATTGTCAAACTAACGCTGAATATTTATCACAGATTGGAATAAACTGATTGGAATAAACCCAGGAATGTTTGCAGCTTTCAAAGGGCATCATTACGCTGGTCCCGGAAATCATTTCTGTAAGTCCGATTAAAAGGAAGTACTTATTTGTGGGCAAAGATTAAAGAAGAAATTAATTTTAAATAGTACGGATAAGAAGAGATATTTGGTTTTGACAAGTCTTTTTTCATTATATAAATAGCTAATTTGACAATCGTTTTTGGGTTCGCAGTATATTTGGGTAATGCCATCATCTAGTGCACGATGTGCACAACTGCCACGAGCAGCAGACAAGGTGCCATTTTACTCTGCTCTCAAGAAATTCAGAGACTACTTGAACGGACTGATTTTGGAGTTGGATGATAGTGAAGTGGTATTCCCCGAGTCGTCAAAGCCCTCTTCGGCAAAATCCCCAAACAGTGTAACCAAGAAACCTCGAGAGACTGGCTCACTTCTTCATTCCGATGTCGATAATACAAATGGTGAGGGTCCGCCGCCAAAGAAGAAGCGAGGGCGGCCACGGAAGGGAATGGAGAAAACACAGCCAGGTAACTGATAAAGCAAACATTTGCAGTCCCGTATGAGATGAGCAATTGTAAATAGAGATTTTTCCTTAGGCAAATCAGCGTCTGATGAAAGCTCAAAACCAGCAGCAATACTACATCCGGATGGAACACCCAAGAAGCGACGTGGTAGGCCCAAGAAGCAGCGGCCAGAGAATGGAGGTACTAGTGGGACGGGTGGAGGAGCCACTTCCTCAGTACCTGCAGTCAGCAATCATACACCAGACATGACGATGGAAAACGTGCTATCTGGTGCTGTTGGGACCTGCAAACCTTCAACTGCTTCTTCAGTGAGCAGTGGCTACTCCTCTGGGACGGCCAGCAGTACCGACGACAGAAGAAGGGAGGAGAATGGATCTCTCTCAAATACTGGGAGTAGTGGCCCGTCTCCCTCTCACCATTCCTTTACCACGCAGTCGGACTTGTCTTCCGAGATTAGCGCAGCAATATCTTGTGGTTCCGCACCACCGTCTCCTTTGAACAATCAGACTGAATCAATATTTGATGGAATCTCAGGCACTAATAACCACTACCGAGATGATGCACAAGGCAACAGCACCAACAAACACCATTCAGTTACCTCAATACACAATTCAAATCACAACCCTCCATCTCATTTCCCAAACACGACGATCTGTCATAGTACGCCGTCAGTAGGAAATGGAAATGAAAACCAGGAAACAAGCTATCCCTCATCTTACCATCACCAACCGTATGAAAATCGCTTACAACCACCTCCTCAAAATAGGCAGCAACAACAGCAGGGATACCAGCCACCCAATCTCAGAGGTAAGAAACTAACAATAATACTATTTCTAGTTCAGTCATAAAGCCTCATGCTTACATTATTATATAATTATTGTTATTGATCCTTTTAAAGCTCCAACAAATGAAACCTCTCATCCAGCCCAAAACAACTCATCGTATCCCGGTTTTGAGGCTGCCCCAACCGCCACAAAATCCGCTTTGGATGTTACCTCAAGGTCTTTATCTGGATTGGAGTCGCTCGTCGACCAAATCCCAAGTATTGCTGACTCGGACGTAGTCGGCGGTGGTGGCAGTATCCCCGGGGCAGTATCTGCTCTCGGTGGCCAAGAATCTGTAACTCACGCTCCATCCGTTTCCCTTCCCAGTGNGGTGGCAGTATCCCCGGGGCAGTATCTGCTCTTGGTGGTCAAGAATCTGTAACTCACGCTCCATCCGTTTCCCTTCCCAGTGTAACCTCTTCAGTGTCTCACGGCGGGCACTACGGAGATGCTCCCAGTGGCTTCCTGCCCTATGGGCATGGAGCAGCAGCAGCTGCAGCGTATAGTGCCACTCACCCATACGTATCTTCTCCCTACTATGCATCCGAGCTAAGCAGCAATTTCCATGTCAACTCCCTCAGCTCACCGTACTGCCCCCCCGACACCCTCCTCCAGTCTCATGTTTGGCTATCCCGGATATCACAGTCAATATACCTCAGCATCTGGACCTCCAGGCTATGGGAGTAGTAGTGGGACATCTTCATTTCATTTAACCTCATCAGCATATGGAAACCACAGTGGATTCACCTCACCATACTCGGGTCCAAGTCCATATTCTCATGGTACACATCCCATGTCATCCGCAGCCAACTCTGCAAGCGCCGCCGCTGCCGCTGCCACTCAGAGATTAAACCAGCGATTCCATCTCAGGCAAGAAGGGATGGACTTGGGACACTTGGGATTTGGTGGGTTCTGATATGATCCACTCGTCTATAACTTTCCCCTCCTTCTTTCACAAACTCAAACTCTACAGTCTACGGAAAATTGTCAGTGACTCCGGAATCGCCCTTTCCTCTCATTCCGGGAATGTCTACAAATTAAATATAAATGTGTCGTGTTGTACGTACAAACCCTTCTTGCTTTTTACCCCTTCCAATCTCCCTATTTTCTCTCTTTTCCACTATATTTTTGTGTAAACTTTTCCCTTATAGTTAACTTTAAAATATTTCGTATTCTTCTACCAAGTGGTGTACCTACCACTTAAATCGAGATATGTTGTGGAATCAAAAAAGGAGGATATGCTCGGCTTAATATCGCAATATATGTAAATCAAGTTATCTCTCTTATTTTGCAATATCAGCAATTATTTGCAAACCTTTTTTAAAAGTCAAATAGCTTTTATCTAATTTGAGAATCAATACGGTTCATACGGGTTTATGGTACTAATTATGTGCAAGTTTAGGTACGCACACCTCTACATAGCTAATTCTGTAGAAATCATGAATATCCTTTGAGAATCAGGACAGATTTCAAGTCGATTTGAAAAATGGTTGTTATGCAGTTGGTAGAGATGAGATCAGTGATTACAAACTCATGTCATATTTCATACGTCAACACTTAATATTTAAATCCATTCTTCTCCAGAAAAACTCCAAAGTTTTCCTTGACCTCGTTGAGATTGATATGACATGTGGGAAAATTCAAAAGTTGCATATTATTAGCATAATAAGGAAAGTAAATTTCCTTTTGCAACAAGCTAATAATTATGATTTGATAATCTGATCGTCAGAATGAATTGCAATCGTCAAATATTTATTTGATGCTCTACTTGGCTACAAAAGTAGATTGGGTTGATTATTGGGAAATATGACATGAGCTTCCTTTTGTTGACTTTTCCCATAGAAACGTTTCCAGTGCAATTAGCTATTAATCAAAGGTTGTGATCACTCTAGTGACAACCTTTCACTTCCGGTTATTAATTTCAGCAATAAAATGTCAACAAATTAGGTTTTTTGTTGTATCTACTTATAAATGACACAGTTTTCCATTTTTCTTCATTAATACTATATTATAAACGATTTCAATTAAATAAGAAGGTTCTTATTTAAAAACATTTTCCTTGACACTCTTAAACCAAAGGAATTACCAAGAATATTATAAGTAGGGGTAGATTGTGCAATTATTTTTAAGCAAATTTAGTAATTTTTTAAGCTATCTTTTAGCCCATCAACAAACACAAAGATTGCATCGGTGAAAGCAACTGTTTCGATTTACTAACTTGATTTTCAACTGCATCTCAAGAAGAAGACAGAAAAAACCTAGTGAATATATCTAATAAGAATTAAATTATACGTAGGGAAATCTTTATATAAGCAGAGTTTTTCTCACAAAAAAATCTCACAAGAAAACTACTTTTTACTATAAGAAGAGAAGGTTTGTATTATTTTCCTTACTCGGGAGAAAAAAAAGATAAATGTAGGGATAGATTTAAGAACAAGTAGAATAATTTAATTGGCTTTTTACCACCCTCACTCCTCTACTCTTTAAGGGATATGCAATAAAATGTAATTTATTTTACTGGATGAAAAGAACATAAATGTTATCATATTTTAATTGAGAATGTAGTAATTTAAGAGAATCTTAGACACTAATTTTAGAGCAGAGAGAGAGAAAGCGTTACGGATAAAATGGATACAGCTACTTATATTTTGGTGGGAATTAAGTCCTCCTCATAATGTTGGAAAGCCGTCATGCGTCATCTTGTGTTCATATACAAATTAAAAGCGTATAGTTTTCTAGAAATACTTTGTTTCTCAATGAATGTGAATGGTTGTTTAATAGCTCGAAAAGGCATAAAAAATGTATAATTTTTTCTAGAAATAAATTGTCGAAAGTTAAGCTAGAAAAATGTTGATGTAACGACAAATTTAATAATTTGTAAACTTTGTAATAATAAAATACGCTGGAGGATGGAAAGCACATGTAATTATTGTGTAGAAATGATTCTCTTGATATTTGTATAGAGAATGTATATTTAATGAGGTTAGCTCCTGTAGCGCTCTAATTAACCATAATGGTTTAAGGAGAACACTGTCTAGTCTTCTAAATATTAGGGTGTATAAAAAAGCGATCACTTTGTGAGATATTTAATCACTCAAAAAAGGTAAATTTTTAGATAATAGTGTAAAGAATAAAAGGGTATTGTAAACCGGTAAGAGTTTTTGTCGATGGCGAAGAGAAAAGGCTACGTTACACGTGTGAAATGAACATATTTATTGTTAAATATCAACTCATTTAGGTTACTACTTTTAGATGAGAATAATTATTATTGAGTAATATATTTAGAGATGAGGAGAAAGTAACATAAAAGTTTTATGTTGATATAACATGTTAACTAAGAAGTAAGAAAGAGTGTTAAATTTGGCTGATAAATTTTTTTTGAATAAAAACACATTTAAATCTGTACAACCTACTGTATTTTTCTTTAAAGACTTTGTGGGAGGATTTGAGAATTTATTATAAAGTTTGACTTTCACTCGGCCTTTTTTTGGTTGCATGTCCCGGGCTGTAATGTCACCTTTTTACAATTTGACGTACAGCCAAATTTAATACGTGGAAATCTCAGAGAGACGTCAGGAATGCGAGGGGAGTCAGAGTGCATTTATTATATTTTGCATACAACTTTCTTACAAGTTCATAGTGAAGTGAATTTTGATATCAGAATTACTCAAGTGGGAAAAGCATGTTCTTTGTGTAGTAGCTTGGATGATATGAAGGAAAAAGTAAAATTGAGCCGTAGCACGTACTAAATTCATTACTTTCTTAATAAATTGTCCAACTACTTTATCCTTGTGGGAATGAATTGACTGCATTCATTTATTCTGTCTTGCTTCCGCTTCCTCTTAAAGTAGTCTCACTTTCTTCCGACAACTCATTAATCTTATCTTTTATGCTCGTAATAAAATCAAAACTAAATAAACTCAACTATCCCAATTATTTCCATCCATTGGTTTTGGCAAATCATAAAGTATATTTTTGCATTTTATCTTACACGAACAAATAAAAATAAAATTTAGCTGAAAATATTCGTGCAAAAACCTTCATATTTAGTTGCCTAAAGAAAAGAGTGTACAAGTTATTTTTATTTTTGAACGAAGAAAATTTTTCTACTGTAGAATTCCACTCTTTTCTATAACTCTCTACTTTTAAGTTCAAAAACATTATTCAACCATATTATGTAACGGATTGACCTTTCTCGGAAATTTTTTATGTAAATATTCCATAGGTTATCAACAATATTTATGGTTCCTCGCCACCTCCGTGGTATTCTACTTATTTTCTAGGATGAAAGCATCATATTCATAATGACGTATGGACTGACCATGGCTAACTCGTAAGGGCACGGTTTCCAACATTTCCATTCAAATCGAAAAGGAAAAAATA